>PVJD01001288.1:0-281142 GCA_004026545.1 Mormoops blainvillei
AATAATCTAGAAAGTCTTTGGGTCTGATTTGTGCAAATCTGGGAGAATCATATACTGTTTAGTATATTTGTTTGAATTAAAACAAGGATCCACCTGGATTTATATTTACTTTTAAATAGATCTAAGGAATTATCAGTCAAGATATTCCCCTTAGATTCAGCATGTTTGTGTTTTAATCTCAGGACTCAGGTTAACATCAAAATTTTCTCTGGCCACCAAACTAAACTCTTCAAAGTGAGTCCGTGCTCTTCCTGGTCTAACTCTTCCTGTGGGCTTCTGGGCTCCCACCAGTTCACCCCAATAGTGAAAGCCTGGTACAGTATTAGATAAATACCAGGGTTCTGTCTTCAGCATTAACTACCAGGCTAAAGTCTGCAGTTTCTAATTCTGTTCTCACTCTCAGCCAATGTCAACTGAGAGTTCTTTTATTCTCTTGAGACTCTATTTACAACTCCTTTTTTTTTTTAAGCCATGAAGGAATGTATAACCCCTGGACCTAAAATGTTAAAGGGACTATGCTAGGCCAGTACTTTTTTTTTAAACCTTGGCATGATTGGCATTTGGGGCCAGATAACCCTCTGTTGTGTGGGTTGCCCCATGCACTGCAGGCTGTTAAGTAGTGTCTCTGGGCTCAGCCTACTAGATGCCAGTAGCTCTGCATCCCCTCCCCACACACAGTACCGCGACAACCAAAAACGTCTCCAGACATCGAAAGTGTCCCTGGAAGGGCAAATTGCTCCTCACTGAAACCTGCTGTTCTTGGTGGGGGGAGCTACACGCCTACAGGACTTCTCTTGCTTGGCTTCCCAGAACTCTGCCAATGACTGAAGCTTGGTTTACTGGCAGTAACTCTATTTATGTGGAGCTTCATAACAAAAGTCATTAGGCACTCACGACATGACAGACTTTTTAGAAATGTCTTCCACACATTACTCTATTAAATCCTGACGACAACCCTAAATGGTAGGCATGATCATGAAGGGCCTGCGTTTGAAGAGGAGGAAGTGGAGACTTAGTGAGGTGAGGTGAAGTGACTTGCCCAAGGTTACGCAGTGAGTCAGTGACAGAGTCCCCTTTCGACCACTATGCTCCACTGTCTCATTGCTGCAGATAGTAAAATTGTTAAGTTGGGATTCATAACATTGGGCAAAACCAAAACAGACTTTGTGGATGTAATGGTTTCTTTTTTTTAATTTTAAGAATTTATTTTTTTTAGAGAGGGGGAAGGGAGGGAGAGAGGGAGAAAAACATCCATATAAGACAGAAACATCGATCAGTTCCCTCTCACACACGCCCCAACCAGAGGCCGAACTCACAACCCAGGCATGAGCCCTGACTGGGAATCAAACCAGCAACCCTTCGCTTTGTGGGACCGTGCCCAACCAACTGAGGCACACCAGTCACGGCTGGGTATAATGGTTTCTGAAAACTCTTTTAAGTCTATGTGATTCTGCCTCCTTTCATTTCATATCTTTTTACAAACACCAGGGGAGCAGTAACCATTTGAACAGTTAAATTGATTTAGCATGGAAAAATCCACTTTTTCTCAGTCTTGTAATTACAGTGAATCATCTGCCATTGTGTCTGGACTATGGTTGTCTTCTCTCCCGCTGCTCCTCAGACCCCGTTGTCAGCACTTCTATTTTTCTTTTAATTTTCCAAACAACATGATTGTATTTTATACTTCAGATATTACTCCTTGGGACAATAATGGTGAACTCGCCACCAAGTCACTCAGAAGAAAATCAAGCGAATCAAGGGGAGAAGAAAGAGTGAAAAAAAGAAGCTGAACACAAATATTTTCTAGATCCCCTCCTAATTAAAGCTTGAAAAACCACAGTGCTTTGCAAAATATCACATTCAATTGTTAGTTTAAAAAAAAAAATGGTTGGAGGCGCACTTACTCTACCCCAGTGTGGGGATGAAAGCACTGTCTGGCCTGGAGAGCGGTTCACTGCAGTCCCAGCCAGGGCCTTAAGGCTCAGGCCTTTTGTGACATGGCAGAAAGGTATCAAGAGAATCTTTTAAAAATTATTTCTTACCTTTCTCCAGGCACGAGGAGACTATGGTCCTAAGTTCAGTCTGGTTAGTCATATCCGCTCTCCCTCGGATGCTGAGCCCTGACTAGGGGTCAAAGGCTGAAATGAAGACGCTGATTCTGAGATGAAGGAAAGAAAACACATCTTTAGGCTGGGCTACGTGCCCTGGGGTTGCCTGGGAGCCTCACAACATGGTGCAGATTGAGGTGCATATCACCCCATTATGTGGCCACTCACCAGTGATCTCAGAACAACTAGCTGTGTATTGTTTATGGAATAAGAGTAGAATATGGAATCACATTTAAAATTTGAAAGTGCCCTTTGAACAACAGTTTTAACCACAATTCTCCCTGTTGTTTCCCAAAAGCAGGGGCCTAGCCAAGGTCTTGTATTGCGCAAGGAAGGCATTAGGTACCACCTTTCCTGAAGGATAAACCTGGCCCTGTGGCCTTTCCAGCCCCTTTTTACCCCACGAGGTAATGAGCATGGAATTCTTCAGTGGAAGAGGTTTAAAAAATTTCATATGCAAATGTTTCATTAGAATTTTATACTTTTTAAACTGCCAACTTATTAGAGATTAATAAAATCAATTTGGTAAGTTACAAACAGAACTTTAAAAAAAAAACTCGATTCCAGTGACCGGTGCGGTTTGAAGCTGTGCAGTGTGAAAGTGTATCAGGAAAGGCCTACCTTGAGTACCCCTGTCTGGAGGGAAGGTACTCCCCACCTCTGTCGGAGTCAGGTTTAGGGTCTTGAGGAAGCTTACAATGCATTTCAAGAATTCACTAATGAGTGACAGCCAAATCTTTCCCTTCCGATCTAACAGAATCTGCTTATAAACACATACTTAGCCCATAACCTTCTTCCCAACATAGGTACCGAGGGATAAATGGGCTTATAGAAGTTTTTTTCTAATGTGGGTTCTTTGAAAAAAGGCTCTTAGAGTTCAAGTATTTGAGAAACGCTGCACTGTAGCCCTCCTGCAGATTCCCAGCCCACATAAGCCTACGAAAGGGTACAGTAAAGAGACCGGTTTAACTCTCATATGTCCTACACACATGTGACCTTGGGCTCTTTACGAAACCACCTCTAACAACAGTTGCACTACTATAGACCAAGCCCTTAGCCCAACAGCTACTCCTGCTGGCTCCACTCAGCTTATTGCATCTCTGCGCTGGGATTGCAGTCACACGGGCAGCCTTCGCTCTGCAGTCCATTGTATGCATTCAACATCATCCTCCTGGAGACCGGAAGGCAGTTTTGCTAAATTATCTGCACTACGGTTTGAGGACTTTAAATATTGGAGACCCAATCATCACTATCACACTTCAGTTTTACATTTAAAAAGGCTTTTTCGCTCAAAGTTGATTTCTACAATTAGTGTTTATAGGATTACATTGAATTGAATCTAATCGTGGGTCAGTTGATCACTGTGGGTGAAGTCTGTTCATTGGTTTTTAAGTTATTTTATATTTTTTCCTCTTTCTTCACTCGAACACTATGCTGTGAAGCATGACTCAACACCTGCTTGTGTGCACTGTGCACTCAACCGTTAGGGTGCTTTTTTTTTCTTTTTCCATGTTCAAATCTGAGACAAGCCACATTGGCCAAGGCACGTGGACTCTCCCTGGAGCTGATTAAGGAACTGAATTTATACTCATATATTGTCACGAAATAGTCAACACTGCAGACCGTCCGTTAGAAACAGGTGCCAAGAGAGGAAATGTTTAATTTTTTCCACATGGCATGGACTCTATCAGGCAGTGCCCCCAATCTAACCGAGTCTGTTTATGCAGGAAATCACAGGTCTAGAGCCTTCCTCTGGCCTAGAGTCTGTCTGGTTGCTGGCTCGTGCTAACTGCTCTTGAACTCTGAGTCTTCCATGTGGCCATGCTGATATGCCAGCTGCTACTTCTGGATGAAAACCTAGTTCTAATTTCTTCCAGTGTCAGCCGGTCCGACTATTTGAACGCGACTCTTCAATTAACCCTCCTTTGTCATTTCAGAAACCAACACTGCTTTCCAGCTGCTGAGCAGCGCAGAGTTCTCCGCACTTGCTCCCAGCAGTAGTTATCTCCTGCCCCTGGGTAGAGCCCAGGAACATACTCTCCCACTCACAGCCATCCTTGGCAAGAGACTGGAGAGACAACGTCCCCCAGGGCTGAGAAGAGGGGTGCCACTGCCCGGGCTTCTACTCAGCCCAGTCTGCTCCCTCCCCTAATCCCCAGTTCCCATCCTCTCTTTGTTTTAATTTCTACTTATTTTCTTCCCTCATATTTAAACAGCACCAATGCAATAATGCCAGATGTGAACGCTTTTTAGTCGATGGGTTCTAATCATCTCATTACCAAATCCTGCAGGTCCCTGAAAAGTAAGGCTTGCATCTCTGAAAATTCCATGTGTTCATTTGACCAGTAAGTTTGACCATGACTATGTCCCAGATAGTTCTAGGCCAACCCCTGCTCTGTGCTTACTTGCTAATGAGGGAAACAGATAATAAACAAAACAAGCAAACATAAAATGTTAATGATAAGTGCTCAGGAGAAAAAATAGAACCCCAAAGGTGGGAATGGACAGTTTGGGACAGGGGTGGAGGTTGAAATTCTAGAGGTGGTGCCCAGGGAAGGCCTCTCTGACAAGATGGTATGAAATTAGGGGAGAGCTATAGGGAGGGAAGCACATTCCAGAGGGACCAGGCTCCGCCAAGGTCCTGGGGTAGGATATGCCTGGCGAGGTCGGCGTGGAGCAAGTTGTAGGGCTGCTGTGGAGATTAAATGTGTATGAGGTACCTGGCATACAGAGAGTGAGAAGGGCAGTAAGAAGCTAGGAAAATTCCTTGGCAAGTGGAATAGGGAAACTGAAACAGATAGCTGACACAATGGCCGAGCAATTGACAGCCAGGTGCAGATGGTCCCAGGGTGGAGGCAGGAGGCAACACTGAGAAAACAAGAACCTCACCCCCACGGTAACCTTTCCTCCCCCTGGCCTTTCCTCCCTGGAGAGAACCTCTGGGCCTCAGCTGTGTTTCAGCTCCAGGCCCAGAAAAGCAGCAAAACCAAGTGGTTGATGCCAGGACCCACTGCAGTGGCTAAAGAGCCCCTGCCAATGGCCCATCTGTGGAGACCATGACCCTGAAAGGGCCCACCTGAGGAGCTGATGACTATTCTGCTGAAACCCTCCCCTGAGATCTCCCCTAAGATTCCTGACTGCAGGAGAGAAAGAGAGAAATATAGATGAAAGCCTCAAGAAAAAGGACCCAGGTAAATTCTCCCTCTGGGGAGCAGCCAGCTCCATTTCCTTCTTCTTCCTCCACTTCTTTCTTCACAGGCACCATCCCCTAAACTCTATGGCAATAGGCAGCTGGCAGCTTGTCCCAGGCTAATCCCTGAACCTGTCCCCAAAGTCCCCTTTCTCTGATTTCCGAGGGAGCTCAGGCAGCCCGGCCCAGGCTCTCCTGTTGCTTCCTCTACGCTAGGCCCTTCCTTGTTTCACTGTCCCAGGCTTTAATACATGTATCCTCCTAGTCACCTGGACCCGTGTTGTGAAATCTTATGAAATCTTTCCTGTACGAAGTCAAGAACCCACACACTATAGCTGGTCCTAGGCGGACCCGCTCAGGGTCAGGCCCCTGTCCAGTAACAATAGCACATAATAAATGGCAGCTATAACTCTGATAGTCACTGATCAGATGTTTGTGGATTGATCAATATAAACAGGTGCATAATTATCTGGCCAAGTGTGTTCCTTGGCCAGAAGAGGAATATCCTATTACAGCCCTGCAGGCCTCTAAGTGTGACCCCAGCATGCATCCCATCAGCACCCCTAGCTTTTCTCTTCCAGTAGAATCAGAAGACCGTTGCCCGAGAAAAAAAAAAGTTGCTGAGTGGATGTTCTTTGCCTATGACAGGGCAGTAGTTCTGGAAGTGTGGTCCCCAGAGCAGCAGCAGCTGCAGCTGCACCTGGGAGCTTGTTAGAAATGCCAAATCTCAAGCTGTCCCCAGGTCTGCTGAATCAGAAACTCTGGGATGGTGCTCAGCGACCTCTTTTCATAAGCCCTGCAGGTGATTCTGATGCATGCTAAGTTTCAGAGCCAGAGATCCTGTTCCTGATCAGAAAGTCTCCCAGGGCTGGGGAAGTCTTCACTAGTCACCTCGGTCATTTCCTCTGCTCTCCATGGAACAGCCTTATCAGAAAGACAGTTGGTAATTGTTGTTGCTATTTCTGTTTCCTGAGATGCCCTGGGGCTCTCTGGGGTTGTTTCTCCCCAGATCTCTAGGGATAGCCCATCCATCTCCCTACGCTGGTGTCACTGAATTCTGAGTGAGCACAGACCCACCCTGAGGACTTCCTCTGCCCTGGTTACTTCCTCCAGTACTTGAAAAAATGGCAGGGACTACCTCTGAAAACTATTTTAAGTTTTGTTATTCTGAATTTTTTTTTAAATTTCAAAACTAAGATAAACCAGCTCCAGATTTTCAGACAAGACACAGCATTCATTTCCCTGTCCCAGGAAGATGTTATGTTGCTGTTTACTGTGAATGAGATAAAGCATGATGCTCCAGGAACCAAGGCCACTTCCAGTTAACATTTCCAGCATTGAACAGCAACACAACCCAATTTTTCCATAGGAAAGGGGGTGGCTAGCCTAGGGTAACAACCCTATTGGTCCCCCAGTGTAATGAGGTGAAAATGGGTGGGTCCGGGGAGGGTGAGGGGAAGAAGAGGAAGGAGGAGATCTTTGAAAATCTGATTTTCTTGCTTCTCAGTTTGAACCCTCCGGCAGCCTCTGCTGGCCTAAGTAATGGTTCTCAAAATTAATCCAAGAATTACCTGGGGCTTTTGTTTAAAATGTAGACTCCCAGGGATCCTAAACCAAGTGCTTCTAACACAGGTGGTCCTTCACATTTTGGAGACTACAGGAAAGATATAGCTTAAATTTCCTAATTTCACAGAAAAGTTTCTTTACAATGTAGAAGCTGCTACCTCTCAAGAACAATCTCCTATCATTCTCCATTTGCCATTTAGCATTAACATTTATTTCTTGTAGTCTAATCTACTTCATCATTTTTATAATTCATCCTTTTTTGAGAGCTAATTTACTTCGATATTTTATTAGGAATATCTACTAAATTTTATTTAAAAATTTTTTATTGATATGATCATTTAAAAATTCAGTTTGTTCACATAATATATTATGTTGATAGATTTCCTGATTTTGACTCACTCTTGAATTCCTAGGATAAATCCTGCATAGCCAAGGATGCTGTTCTTTGAATATATTGCTAGATTCCTTGTAAAACAAAATTTGCTACATTTAAAATTTTTTAAGTTTATTTTTATCAAGGTAATTAGTTTTAAAGAGTCAAATAGTTCCATAAAATTTATAATACAAAATTGTAGTCTTTGCCTTGCCTCTGTATCCCTCAATTCACCTCTCTAGAAGGCAACCACAACCAACTTTTTATATCTGTTTTGATTGATATTTGCTTTCCTATTTTTAAAAAGAATGCTTACGCAGCTATTTCTTGATATTTCAGTTTTCGAGTATCATGTAGAGGCTCCTGACTGTTGTATTATGGAATTTAGCTTTTTTACCCACAAAAACTCGATAATATACTCACCAACACCCCTACCCACCCACACAGAGGCATACTCATGCATACAGATACGCACTTCCCCATGCCACAGTATCGGTTGATTAATACTTAGTTTCCTTTTTTATGACTATGTGAAAAATATTCCCAACTAAGTCATGAAATGAACCATGATTAAATTTCCCTCTTGTACTTTTAGTTTTACTCATGTTAATAATTTTTTCACTTTCTTAATTTTCCTATGTACCAATCACTAATTCATACCCAAACTCTTTGACAGAATTAAAATTTCATCTCAATACTTTCAAACATCAGATAGTCTATAACATTCCTCTCCGTCAAATATATATTCGATCTGGAGCCTTTTGTCCTGCTCCAATTAGAACTGATAATCCTCTCAGCCTACTGCACAGCTGTTACCCAAAGATCTCCCTAAGATCATCCCAGAGACTTCCTGCCTCTTCCTCCTGGGGTCTTTATTTTCTTTCTTGATTAACCCTCACATTTCGATGGAGCACATCCTCCAATAGCTTTCTGAGCCAGGTACATGGAAATTAAGTTTGTTGAGATCTTAAAGTCCTGGAAAAAAATTTTTTTTCTACCTTTAGATTTGGTGGTCTGTTTAGCTGGGTGTAGAATTCTAAACTGGAAATAAAATTTCTCTGAGAATTCAGATGATATTGCTTCACTGTTTTCTATAGAAATTTTTGCCACTCTCATTCCTGACCCTCTATATACGACTTGCTCTCTGTTTTGTCCCCAGTGCTATGCAATTTCATAATGATGCTTTGTGGGGGACTTTTTATCCTTTGTGCTTAGCTCTAGGGTCGACTCTCTAAATCAGTTCTGGGAAATCTCCTTAATGAATCATTCCTTCCACTTTCTCTGTTCTCCCTTTCTGGAACTCCTTATTATTCAAATATTGGATGTCCTCAATTTTGTTCTTTTCTCTCTCTCTCTCTGGGTTTATATTCTTGGAAATTTCATGTACTTTGTCTTCCAACTGTAGTTACAAGACAAAACACAGATAAAATTTAGTTTCAGACAAGAATTGTATGGGATATACTCATACTAAGAAGTAATTTGTTGTTTATCTAAAATTCAGATTTGACTGGGGGTCCTCTATGTTTATTTACTAAATTTGACAACACTTCTTTCAACTCTTCTCTTACAATGTTCCTTTATGCTATCCCATTTTTAATCTCCAAGATGTCTTTGAATTGTTCTCTAGATGTTTTTTTTCTAATTACTTCTTTTGTTTCTTGAATACAATATCTTCTCTTTTCTCTCTCGAGACATTGAGGGATTTTTAAGTTTTCCCTTGCTGCCTACTTTTTCTCTTTTGTTCCCCAAAACCTTGTTAGATTTTCTCATGTGTCTGCTGATCCTTGGTTGTCTGATCCTATGGAAGAGTGATACACTAAATGGAAGTTTAGGAATTCAGTGGCTGTGAGTCTGTTGATTGGTGGGCTTCCCTGTAGCACTGTCATTTCATTGGGGGTTCCTACCTGTCAATGTCTTCAGATCTTCTCCCCTGAGCTGATCGGGTCCACAGAGAGGAAGCTTCTCATTCCCTTCTTTGCAGGAATAGGCATGACTGCTAGCATTCGGAGAGGTAAAGAACTGAAGAAGACCAGGGCCCCGGAGTCCCACCTTTTTGTTACTAATCTTTCTCCTAATCCCCATTTTTAATGTGGTGAACCTGTTTCAGTGTGCCTGGTGTCTTTTAGTCCAGAATCCTTCTGGTTCAATCTCTCAAAAAGCCTTCTGCCAGGAGGCCATAGATGGTCACTCATCCTGTGCAAGGCAGGAGAGGTGACCTGAGAATCTAGCTGCTTCTTACATAGATCTTTTTATCTGTATTTTTTTTCTGTAAACAAGATACTATTATTGTTTCCCCTCAGAGATGCTCCAGCTGCCTTCTGACTCCCCCTCTCTCCAATGAGAGTTTAAGAATAAGTTTACTTTCTCTCTCTCTCTCTCTCTCTCTCTCTCCCTCTTCCCTTCTTTGGACCTTGGGGATCTTGTTTATTTCTCCCTCTCTTTCCACCACCAACAGTTACTATTTTTCATTTAAGCTCCTAACCCTGCCATCCCCCACCCAGACACTCCTCCTATAGCTTCATTTTGCTGGGAATGCATTTTGCTTTTTCTAACCAATTATTCCCTTTCTGGCTGTGGGCCCCTTTTAAATGCTATGGTATTTTTCTGTGTGGGCTCTTTAAGTTTTGGGGTGTTGTGGCTTATGAGTCCCCAAAAGAGGGAGTCCCACGGATGGCAGACGATGAAGAAATCTCAGTCCCCCAAACTAAATTAGAGAAGATTCCCAGGACTTGCTGCCTTTCATTCTCACTCCTGGCCTTTGGCATTATTCTCTAGACACTTGCCCAGCCTACATTTCCTCTCCGCCTGGGACACAGCATAGCCCATGGCCTCTACCCGATACTCATGGGAGTTAGCCACTGTTTGGCTCTGAAGAGGAAGAAGTTTGGGGTCTGGGGGTAGGAAAGATGAAAATTGCATCCAGGTTGTCATATTCCTAGAACCCCCTTTCAGCCTCCATAAGTTATTTCCATAGCCATTAATTACACAGGGTAGGGAGTCCAGATTAAAAGACCAGAGTTGGAATGAATAGCCATCATCTTGGCTCAACATGTGAACACAAGCTCATGCCTTTCCTGAACTTCAGGTTGGTCCATCTGGGAGACAAATGCCAACTACCATGGTCCTACGCCACAATTTTAGCACCACTGAATGCAAAGATAAGAGAGTTACTGCACTTGCACTATGAAAAAAAGCAATCAAAGTAGCTCAGAGTGAAAACGTAAGTCTTTCCTAATCCTGCTTTATCTGATGAGATAGCCACCTACAATGAGGAATAACTGCCAGTCTCCCCTCAGAAAGTTTAAAGATCAGGCTGGTTCTGGAAAAGAAGATTGAGTGGGCATATTATTAACCTAAATGGAATTAGGTTTCTGTTTCAATAAAGATTCCCATTAAAGCTGAAAGCAATACAGCTACAGCAATGTAGCCATAACCACCCACCGCCTGCAGAGAGATATGCTTAAATTACACCTGGCTGTACACTCCATTATCACTTTGCAAAAGGCAGTAACTTGAGGTGGACCTCTGTGGCCACAGTGTCCTTCAGGTGACAGCTTCAAAGGAATCCTGGCTTGAATGCAATCAATACTGGGAACCTAGATCAGCACACAACAAGAGGCTGACAATAATTAATCAACTAATTACGACAGGCTCTTGTCATCACATAATATATGACTCATTGACTGTTTTGTATTTTTGTATTTATTGGCCAACTATATGGTATGACAACCATATTTCATTTCCAACTGTGCCCATCTAGAAGGGGAAAGAGGCATCTCCCTCCTCCTCGGGCTGGCGTCACCAGGACCTACCACACAGAGGCAAGCAGCAAATCAAGAATCTTTGATAATTTGCCCGTTTCCAGTTGAATTAAAATTTTTATTTTTCTCTTTTCAATGACTTAGGAAGGAGGTCACACACCGGCAGCCCATGGGTTGCATCCAAGCCCTCAGATGTGTTTTGTATGAGCAGCAAGGTGTTTTTTGGTTTTTTTTCCCTTTAAAAGAATTCACTATCAGCCTCGAAAGTCAGAAAATTAACGTAAAAGTCTGGTCACCCTGGGCCCTGATAATACAAGACTGAATGGAGACTGATCCTGTTTTTATGGGGCAAGCGTTCTCCCGTTGACACCAGACTGAACACTTTCTTATGTTGTATCCTGAAACTTATTTTCATCACCTGCCTGGCTGCCGACTTAGGAGAATAGTCTGGTATGCAGAGTCACCGGCGGGCCACAATTTTAGTCCCCACTGCACTGGAAAATACTGGGCACCTAACATCATAACTATAAGCTTTATTACATATGAGGGAACAGGGAATAAGAAAGTGAAAGGCCTTTCCGAGGTCAGTAGTCCAGGGTTCTTTCTCATGCACGCGTGGTAAAGACCCTGAATGCAGGGCACAGACAAAGTGCTTTCACTGTTCAGAGTCGAGGAAGTCACCAGGAACTGAAGGGGCAGATGGTAGGATGTCTCTGAGGTAGCGTGCCTTTCTGGTTACCGCGTGTGCCTAAAAGACACTCCTTTTTCCTCAGAAAAAGGTTACCCACACCACTTCCCAGTTCTTCCACACCTGTTATTTTAGAGCCAGTCAAGGGATTCTAAGAATCCCTCAGAGCCTGCAGCCTGGCTCTAGCTTGAAGAACCTCTGTCCAAATCAAAGAGCCAGGGAGAGTGACACATCCTAAACTCCACTCATTTAGTTGGGAAACCTTCCCAATAATTTCAGAGATATCACAAAGCCCCAGTGCCTTCCAGCTGATTTGATCTGCTCAATCCCCAGCAGATGAAAGTGACATTAACAGATTTCGTGGACATAGGAATCACCTGAGGATCTTGTAAAACTATCAGTTCTGAATCAGAAGGTCTGGAGAGGGGCTGAGACTCTGCGTTTCTAACAAACCCACGGGCGAGGCCAATGCTGCTGGTCCCAGGACCACACTCTCGATAGAGGTGGGCTCTAGAAAACTTCTATTAGCGCTCATGGTCATGTCTTGTTCTTCTTCCTGAGGACCTTGCCTATTTTCTCCACATTATTCTTCTTTCTTTCCTATCCTTCTTTTCTTCTCTCCATCCATCCTTCTTGACCAACTCATTATTCCTACCAGCCATCCCTACCAACTCCCAACCCTCCTCCATTCAAAGATAAAGAAACTTCTGTTCTTTTTTCCTTAGGCATCATCTCCCCCCCTCCTTTTCTCAGTAGTGCCAGAAAAATAAAGGTCACGTGCCAAGCACTGTCCCAAGGGCATTGCCTATCTTACTTAATTGTCACAATAATCCTACCAAGTACATATTAATATTGTCATTTTAGAAATGAGAAAATCAAGACTTGGTAGTTAAAGAAACTTTTTCCTCAATTAAGAAGTAATGAGTGAGATTAGGATTTGGATCTAATGCCAGAGTCTAGAGACTTTATAGTATATTATGCTTATACAAGGTAAAATGGTCTAGAAATCAACTGGGAGGGCTGAATTGAAAAAAAAAGGCAAGTGCCCCTAGCATCACTCCAGTTATGCATCTTGTGCTGTTCTCTGAACCCCTCTTAAGCAGATACCCTATGGGTCGGCTTGCACATTGATAATAAGAATTATTTTAGAAATGCCCAGATTAGCTGGGGTGGGACAGAATTCCAAATAGCAGAGTATTAAAATCCTAACTTGCCAATATGCCCAACTTTTCAGTATAACTTTTTAATTAGGCCCATAACTGTACATATAGAGCCTGCCACCAAAAAAGAGATTCTTACCGCTAGCCAATCGCCCGACCAACCACACAGAGTCTGAAGGACAGTGCTGAGTCTTCTGTAAGTCCACATAGGGCCCTCCTTGGATGGGTAGCCAGCTCCCTTCTCTCTCTCTAGCTTCCCTTCCTTGAAATCACCTCTAGCATACCCTTAGTCTGTTATTATTCTCTACCCTGTCCTCAAGATCCTACCTGAGCATTCTGGCTTCCAACCTGGGAGCCTGTACCTGATCTTAAAACCTTTGCATCTTTCAGATTCCTCAAACTGTAGCAAATATAAGACACACAGATACTGCTTGTGTTGGCACTCTTCCTCCTATGATTTTTATTAGGTATACCAAAAAAATAAATAAAATTCTTTTAAAAATTCTTCCCAAAGATCCCACAAGGTATGTGGGGAGGAGAAAAGACAAGGGGTAGAGATGCGGAAAATTCTACTTTGACAGAAAAATATTTAAAAAGTCACCCTGATCAGTGTGGCTCAATGGGTTGGGCATTGTCCCACAAAGCCAAAGGTTGCAGGTTTGATTCCTGGTCAGGATACATGCTTGGTTTGCAGGTTTGGTCCCTGCGAGGCATGTGTGTGAGAGACAACCAGTCATTGCTTCTCTCTCACATCGATGTTCCCGCCCTCTTTCGTCCTCCCTGGGAAGGAAGGAAGGAAGGAAGGAAGGAAGGAAGGAAGGAAGGAAGGAAGGAAGGAAGGAAGGAAAGGGAAGGAGGGAGGGGTGAGGGAGGGAGGAAGATTTACTCAAAGGGGAAAAGTCAGAATTTTAAAACATGGAAACGGAATGGACAGGGAAACTGGGGGCTGTGTGGTATAGGGGAAGGAGCCCTGGCCCAGGAGTCATGAGATTTGGGCTCTAATCCATTGATGCCACTAACCTGCTATGCAACCTTGAATAATCTATCTCATTTTTCTCAATACCAGTTTCTTCATGTTTAAAGTGAGGGAATTGAATTGAATGATTACTATGATTTTTTTGATCTCTACTGTTTAGTGTCTTCCCTAGCACCTAAAATAAAATGAACCAGAAAGGTTTTGTGAAGTAATGTTGCATCTAACCATAAATGTAGACACAAATTAGGTTGAATCAATGCATGAAAACAGGAAGGTAAAGAAACAGTGATAAATAATGATGAATAATAAGGATAAGAATATTGGACTAAAAAGTTAAACAAAGACAAAAATACCAACATACAGATTTTCTTTTTAAAAAGACTTAAAATTCTCTACCAAGTGGCCACCCACTATCCATAATTATCAGTTAATTCTAAAATATGTAACTGGAGCAAGATATGTTCCATTTTGTAGTATATTGCCATTTAAAAAATTGTTTTCCAATAATAGCATTGAATTATAAAGTCAACCAACATTCTTATTCTTAACAATGATAGGTAGATCAGAAATAAAATTAAGTCAACAAGAATAACTTCTTTCCTGACAGGTTAGGGAGTTTGATTACATCGTAGACTCCATCTTTGAAGTGAAAGTGTAATTATGTTTGCTTCATGTAAACTCATCTGTCCCCAAATGTTTAAAACTGAAAAAGTCAAAAACAAAGCCTGCCTGTGGCTATCTCTCCCTCCATGCACTTACCCGGCCAGAAGAGACGACTGTTGGGGCAAAACCCCACACTGGACTCTAAGTGTGTGTCTTGGGGGAGGTCCACCCCCCAATAATATAAAGGCAAGGATGATAGCTCTCTGTTTGAGAGTCAGCTGGGTCAGTGAAAATGTACCAGGTAGTCTGTATGGAAACCACCTTCCTCAGTCCCTGGCTCATCTGTATCTGGCTCTAAGAAACCTGACCTCTCCTAAAAGGTCATCACTTCTCTTCTGTGAATTTCCCTTCATCAGCCCAAACCATCTGTGCAGAAGGATGCCTCAGCCACTCTACTCAGGGGGCACCTTGGCCAGCAGGAATGTTTTCTGTGATGATGCAGTGGTTTAAGAATTCATCCCCCCCGGTCAGGTGGCTCTGTTGGTTGGAGCATCGTCCCATACACCAAAAGGTTGCAGGTTTGATCCCCAGTTAGGGCACATACCTAAGTTGCAGGTTCCATCCCTGGTTGGTGTGTGTACAGGAGGCAACCAATCCCACACCCAATGTTTCTACCTCTCACTCCCTCTCTCTAAAATCAATAAACATTCTCAGGCAAGGATTTTAAAAAATATATATTTATCTCATCTTCCTCTGTAGCCCCATCCTGGCCTCAGGTACCGATGGCCTCTACACCAAAAATTACAATTGAAAAAAATATTTTGATTCTTTGTCCTGGATTCCCCAGGCCTGACTTTCATTTACCATTGAGAGAATTCTTTATTCAATAACAGTTATTATCTTGGAAAACCCAAGTCTCCCCACTTTTTGTCCACCATGTTCCCAGATGAGAAAAATGAAAGGCAACGAGAAGTCTGGAATGTCAGAATCTTTAAATAGATCAAAAGATAAATTTGAGGGAAAATCTAAACTCTTGCCATCCTCCACTAGCTACTAGAACCTATTTTTTTTTAAATCTTCATCAAGAACAATAATAAAACATGGGTGAAGATGTGGGTTGCAAACTGACCTAAGCCAATTTGACCATTCAGTAATGATCAGTTCCTTGTGGTAAATACCTGGGGTTAGAAGCGAGTGGAGCCTCTATGTCCCTGTCCTGCACCACCTCACCGCCAGTTTGTTATGATGAAGCTAGTTTTAAGGCAATTTCTGCCACACATAGAAAACTTTATTAGCAAGCAAGCATGAAACCCATCATCGAACCCTTCCTTTAACCTTGGTCAAGTCCTCACATTCAGATGCTAACAAGCACCTTACATGAGAAGAAGGCAATCTCCCCAATATTCTGACAGCAGCTCAATTGGGCTTGTGGAAGGAGGCAGGGCCAGGTAGATTTCTGGACCTGGGGTACTGCCCCAACACGTAAGTGTCATGGGCTTGCTGGAAAAGTCCACTATTCCCATGCAAGCATAGCAGGACCTAGTACAGTCTTCTACCCAAATTCACAGCTTGAAGACGGTTTAGCCAACAAAAAAAAGTCTTTCTTTCATCACTTATAATAACTGACACATCTTCTGGAACAGACTTCTCTAATAATATGTATAATGCTTGTTTAACCACTTCTGTATCATGGTGTCCTAATCAGTTTCCTTCAAATGCTATCCGTGACCCGTAGAGTGAAAATTAGAGTTAACTTACATATATGTGCATCAGAGTGTTTATAATAATTATTTTATTTTTATTTTAAAAAGATTCTATTTATTTAGTTTTAGAGGGAAGCGAGGGGGAAAAATAGGGAGAGAAACATTAACGCGTGAGAGGAACAGTGCTCGTAAGCTCTCCAACTGGGACCCGAACCTGCAACTCAGCCTTGTGCCCTGAGTAGAAATCAAACCAGCGACCTTCTGTTTTGCAGGGTAACACCCAACCGACGGAGCCACACAAGTCAGGTCTACAGTGAGTTATTTTAAATGAGCAAAGAGGCAACTTTCTCACATATCCTGCCTGCAGATGTGACATCTGAAATCCCTCTACCACTGCCTTCCATGATATTGCTGGAAACATTATGGAAATATGCCAAGTAAAACAGTATCATTCTTTTTAGTTTGCATCTCAGCTCCTTGTCCAGCCATTACAGAAAATACATTTGAATAGAGTACAGAGAAAGGGAAGCACATGAAAACAAGGTGAGAAAAGAAATGACCTGGGGACCTAGGAAGTTGTTTTGGTTTAATTAAGTTGTCTTAGCAATGCAGAGTTTGCTAAAAAGGACAGTGAGAGGTGGGACAGGGGAAAGGATGGGAGGAGGGGGGCCTTCTTCTCCACCTGCAACCTCTCTGCAAAAAGTGCCAAAGTCACTTTGTAGAGGAGAGAGTCCCTTTCTGGGCTTTGCAAGGTAGACACTGAGCTTATTAACAGCAGCTCACAGAGCCATCACTCAGGTAAAGAAAAGAGTGAAAGGGGCCATTGAGCAGACACTTCCCTCTCTGCTTCATCAAAGGGGCAAACCCAGTTCTCTAACAGACTCATTTACCTTTGCAGACAAATAAGACCATTGTTCGCTGGGGCAGGACAATGACTCACTTGATCAGTAACCTGCCACATTATCAGTCATGATAATTCATGCCTCATCTCCTTTTATTCACTGTTGACTTTTGCTTTGGACAAGTTACTAGATTAAAAGAGCAGCATAGTTTTATTTGGCAAAATGTTCAGGAACACAGTCAGTACCATTTCCTACTATTTTACTCGTCAGTTTTTAGGACTGGGCTTCCATGGATGAGTAGAGAGTAGTGGAGTAGAAGGAGCAATGGAACAGGCAAGCAACCTGGGTTTTTGCCCAGCTCTACCATCACTGTATGCCTGGAAACCTGGTCCCTTCTCTGAATTGAGACCAGACCAGATGACCTCTAAGGCCTCTTTGGGGCACAGCATTCATTCCTTTAACAATGATTACGGAGCACCTCCTACATGTGAAGCACTGTTCTAGGCTATATCTAGAGGATATAATAGTGAATAAAGTAGACAAAGTCTTTAATCTAATGAAACCCACATTCTAGGGAGACAAAAAAACAATAAATAAATAAGAAAATACATACACCACATGTCACATTCTGTGGTAACAGCAATGGGGGAAAGTGAAGTGGAGTAAGGGAGTTAGGGCACTATTTTATGTCCAGTGATAAAGGGAGGCCTCACTAGTAAAGGGGACATTTAAGCAGAGACCAGGATCTCAGGGAGCCAGCTATGTGTTTATCGGGATGAGGAGCATTCCATCAGAGGGAAAAACAAGTGCGAAGGCCCTGAGGTGGGAATGCGCTCGGCAGGGTCAAAGAAGAGTTGCTCGGCTGGAGTTGCGTGAACAGGGGAGACTGATGGCGGTGGGCCAGAGGGGTTGGGATTAGGGTGTGTGTGGCGCTTGTGGCCTGTAAGTTCTTTGGTCTGCACTCTGGGAAACATGGGCAATCTGGTCCAAGCCACCCTTGTCTCTGGTCTGTTTCTAGATTTTAACCCTTGTAGTCAGCAGCTATAGAGATTCTGTTTCAGTTTGTCCAAACATGGAAATTCTCAGGTCAAAAATCTCCCAATGTTTGCCCAAGTTCCGCCACACTCTGCTGGCTTCCACGAAACCGGTCTGTGATGCCAAAATGGTTGGGGATTACTGTTCTAGGAAATAAGAGTGGGCCCCTAGCCAATAGCCAACCAAGAACGGAAGCTCTCAGCTCTGCAACCACAAGGAACTATATGCTGCCAACAGCCATGTGATTGGGGAAATGAATCCTTTCCCCGGGCAGAGGACTGGTTTTGGCTTATGTATGAAGCAGTGCAGAAGTGTTATGGAGTCAACGTCCCCAGAAGCAATTTCAGCCAATGAGATTTGGAGTTGGTGGACAAATACCCCAGCTTCTTTAGCCCTAGGTGGGACAAATCTGAAGTGTGTAGTAAAGATCTAAGGACAAATAGATCAAAGGAACAGAAGAGATAGTGTCCAGACAGAGATGCACACTTGAACGGGCACTTGATTGTGACAAAGGTGGCACTGATGAGTAGAAAAAGAGTGACCACTTTTTATAAAATGGTGTTAGGTAAGCTACTCATATGGGCAAAATTGAAACTTGATCCAATCTCACTCTACACACAAAAATCAATTCCAGATGGATTGAAGATCTAAATTTGAAAATTAAAACAATAAAGATTCTAGATGATAACATAAAAGCATAACTTTATATCTTTGGAGTTAGGCAAAGATTTCTTAATTACAAATTATAAAGCACTAGCTACAAAGGAAAATATTGACAAGTTGGGCAACATAAAATTAGGACTATCTGTTCATCAAGACACCATTAAGAATCTATCACATGGATGTAGAAATTATGTGATACACATAACAATGAGCTTGTATACAAGCTATATAAAGATCTACAAATCAGTAAATAAAAACTGACAATACAATAGAAAAATGGGCAAAACTTTTGAATAGGCACTTCACAAAGCAGAAATTCAAATGGCTGAAAATATGTAAAAAAAGAAAAAGAACACTTTACTACATTGGTCATTAAGGAAATACCAATGAGATATCACTATGTAGCAACCAAAGGACTAAAATTTTAAAAGATGTAAAATACTGAGTGTTAGCTAGGATATAGAACAACAGGTATAACTACTTCAGGAATTGGCAATATCTACTACAGCTGAAAAGACACATATGCTGTAATACAGCAGTTTCATTGCAAGGTACAAACCCAAGAGGAATGAGTACATTTGGTCACCAAAAGACATGTGCAAGTATGATCTAAGCAGGATTATTTTCAATAGCCAAAAAAGGAAAAAGAAAACAACACATTATGTCCATTAATAGCAGAATGGGTAGCATTGTTCCGTTAACACAATGGAATATTACTCAGCACTGAAAATAAACATATGAATGCATCACTGATGAGTCCACAAGTACAAAGCAGAGCAAAAGAAGCCTTTTGGGGAGAGGATGGGGAGTAAAACAAAGAAGCTCAACTTTATCTAAAAAAATTGTATCCATTTTATATAAAACTATGTCTGAAACAAAAGTGAAAAATTGCCAACATTTGTTAATTATGGAAAATAGGAACACAAATGCTTGTTACATTAATCTTTGTACTTTCTAGAATTTAAAAAAGTATACCCTTCTCAAAAACAAAAACAAGCCAGTATGTGGTATGTGAGCAGAAAGAGTAAGAATGTCTACCCAGGCCTATTTTCCTCTCTGCTAAAGCCCTTATTTTTTATACCACACAGCTTAATACATAATTACTGATTATTTTTGCCTCATTGGTGAATTGCTTCACATATATTATTTTTGCCACCCAAACTAGATTGTAAATTCAGGGCACAGACTGAGTTACATTTCTCCAGTATTTCCCCAGGGTTCTTTGTATAGTAAAAGGCCTGTCTTAAAATAATCAATAAATACTTGAGTGACTTATAAATTGATTGGCAAAAGTAAATTTGGTAATGTGAGGCAAAACATTTATTTAGGTTTCTATGCCATAATTTTACCATTTATGTGAATTTTTTCTGTGTACTTTTATATCTATCTCTATATTTCCCAAGTCTTTGTTATAACAGGCATAAAAAATATTTATGGAACAATAAGTTAATTTTAGGGGGATTCACACACAAACCTAGATATTTTCCCCATCTGGCCAACATAAAAAACTTTAAGCTACATCTCTTCCACTGGCTGTGGAGCCTGGGTAAATGCCAATTTCTCCATAGTGTCGTTAGTTATTTACACCTTAGCATGAAGAAAGAAATGGAAACTAAGTTCTGATAGGAATAACCTTGAACCCTTGGAAACTGACAGAGGACAATTGTCAGGGACCAGAGCAGGAAACCTGAAGGTATCAGAGAATAAAAATAGCTCTTTTGCAATTTGCCTAAAGCTTCCAAATGTTGGTAAGTGAAATAATAAAGCTTAAACAACTGAATTTACTCTCATTGTTTGTATTATTTCACGGGATTGGTCTGAAAAGCAGCCAATCAATCATCACGAAAGCTCTTTCTCATCTGCAGGTTTGCTGGGGTTTCTACCTTCAGAACCTTGACTCTGGAAATATTTATCCTGCACCTACGTGACCTGCTGTAATGGTGCCTGACCAACACCACTGTTCAGCCCATTTCCTGTTCAGCCCTTTCTGGCCAGGGGCTGGGAGCCACCAGGTGGGAAGAAGGCAGAGTCAGAGAGCTCTTGCGGTTGAATACTGAGCCTCTGCCGAATCCCTGGAAAGCTTGCATGGGAGGTTGTGGCAATATCACAAGCATTTGTCACCCTCCGCCACCTCCACCCATGACAGTCCCTTGGCAGCAGCTCCAGCTGAGCTCCTAGGCCCCAGGTTCAGGCATGTTCTGGATAATGTAGGATTGTTAAGGGTCTGGAGAAATACGGGTCTGTGTTGGCACTGGAATCTTCACCAGTTTGGACAAGAAACACAAAAATCACAGGATCCTCGAAACTGATATGTGGTATTTGGGAACTCATAAACGAGATACCCGCAAGAACGTAGATTCTATGGTGTCCCTCACAATTTAAAGGACATATATATGATTGCCTTCATTTTTAATCAAGAGTGAATTATCCATATTCCTGCCAAAAATTGTTTTATTTTAACTAATCATAAGGAAATGATAAAGCAAATCCAAATGGGAAGAATAAGTAAAGATATTCTACAAGTTAACCAGCCCGAGTGATACCAGTGCCTACCCAGGTCCTGGAGTGACGGAGGGGTAGCAGGAAATGCCTGAGGCAACAGGGTTGGGGGGTGAAGCCACACTGTTAGCACAGTGCATGAGGACAGATTTCCCTAGCTCCAGGCAGAGACACGGCTTGAGGAGGCCTTGCACAACCAGCTGTAGCGGTTGGCAGTGGTCTGGCAAGGGAAGATGCGGTAGTGTGATCGTGGTGCTGGCCCATGCACAGACTCCAGGGAGCCTGAAGCCAGAGAGCAGTCTGCCTAGCAGCCTTGTGCTCTGAAGGACAGATAAGAGTGGAGAAGGGTTTCCGGGCATGGGTTTGGGTTTCAGTCTTTTTGGGGCTGTTGTGTGGAAGAACGGAGCCTGGAGCTAGGAAGTTTCTTGTCCTCCTAAATTGTGCAACGTCTTAATAAAGACCTTTTTCTTTCCCCACCGACTTTTGTCTTCAGAATATGCTTGTGTTTGGTAGTGGGCAGGCAAACCTCACTTTTGTTCCGTAACATTAACTCTTCAAAAATGGCGTTGTTATGAAAGATAATAATAATAATAATAGCTGTTCTAGATTAATGAAGAGAGAGGTGACAACTAAATGCCATGTGCAATTGTTGATGACCCTGGCTTAGGAAAAACAATGTACAAAGGACATTATTAAGATGATTGGGGAAATTTGAACTTGAACTGTATATTAAATAATAACTTTTTATCAATGCTAACTTTTTTGAGTTAACAATGTATTGATTGTACTATTGTTATATAGGAATATATGGAGTATGAATCTTTTAAGAGATGCACACTGAGGAAAGTAGAGGTGTGTCTGTACCTTACTCTCAACCTCTCTGGGCCTGTTTTCCCATCTGCAGAGCAGGGACTATAATATCTACTTTATAGTGTGGTTGGTGTGGATTGAATGTGAGGATAGAGTGTGTAAGTGGATGGTGTATATCACCATCACTGGGACCTTGCTACTGGTGAATAAAGGACAGGCAAAGGGAGCCTCCTTTTGAGCCAATTTTGTGTTTAGCTTCTTCCAGGATTTCTACCCGCCCTCTCCCACACACACACACCCCACCACCATTTTTCTAGCTGGAGAGTGACATTTGAAAGTTTGTAGGGCTAGAGTCTGGCCTTGACCTGGGGGGCCCTGAATCCCACCCATGGCTCTTTGAAAAGGGGTTGTTGGTTTTAGTTCTAAGGAAGGCATTTTTCTCCTTATGTCCCTGAAGTGAGATTTTTATATTTTTTCTGCACATCTTACCATCCTGCTTCTACATTCATAATCCTAAGCAATGAACTTTGGTTCAATTATAACTTGTTTTAGTCTAGGGAAATTCATAAGCCCTTTGAGTTTGCAAATCAGATTAAGGAAAACTAGAACCTTTGCGGACCTTGCTGATTGATGTCACAAAAGACAACCCTACCTTCCTTGCCGCTTCCCTTAGAGTCACACTCAGAGGCAAAGTCAAGTCAGCAAGCATTCCGTGGGCATCTGCTGCGTGACTGGGGTATGCCAGTACTACTGGGTACAAGGAAACGGATTCCAAATTGTCTGCCCTCGAAGAGCTTTCAGGAGGAGGAGATCCAATTTACATAAACAGTAAAACATGAAGCATCATTCACAGGAAAATCAAATACTTAAAAATCCTGAGTTGACAAGAACCATTTTCTGAAATGATTGGCACTACAATATGAGTCTTGATAGAAAAAGGCCAAAGCCACTTTGACTCATGGGGAATGCTATTGCCATAATTTTTTAGCAATTTTGTTCCACGGATCCTTTGGCCATCTGGGTATGCCTGTGGGCCTCTCTCAGGATAATATTTTTAAACGCAGAAAAAATAAATATACATATGATTATGTATTAACATGTCAATTATATTGAAATAAAGCTGTCAGAATGTTTTAAATATTAGTTAATGCATTAAATAACATGATCTAGCAATGGGTATAATAACTACCGAAATTTTGAAGTAGTGAGAGCATTAATGACGTTTGAGGTCAGACCTGACTTATCCAAATATAGTCACTGTAGGCACAGTGCCTAAGGGCCCACATCATTTCAGGGGCCCTAAAAATGCTTTGATTTTTTAGAGTTCAAAGAAAACATGACTTTTAGGTTGGATAAAATGTATATCCAGATATATACACACACACGTGCACATGTGCACACACACATATCACATACATATTTATATATGTGTATATGTATGTGTGTGTGCATGTGTGCATATATATCTTTATACTGATGCTCTAGAGAAGTATGGTTTTTATGGAGCAAACAAAGGCAAAGGTGCTAGAGACCATGAAAATCACAATGCTGCCCTATTAAAGATAACTGCAACAGCCAAAATGTGATATAAAACTGTCCATGATTGCTATTAGGGCCGAGTCACAGGTTCTGCTAATATTGCTAAGGTCTACTGTCCACATTCATAGTGTATCCACTGAGGATACACCAAATGGAGTGGAAGGGAGCCAGACCCCTGAACAGGTCTGAAGGTCTGTTTGCCAGGGTAAAGGGGGGCTCAGATATGCAGAGGTCACCAGTATGGTCAGTCATGGAAGGGCTGGGTCCGAATCTGAATCTTGACATATTTAGGCGAGTGGAGAGGAAGGGAGGCAGTTGGGGAAATCTGCATAAACAAGAATGCAAAATTAAATGCAAGGGTATAAATGCATTCTATTTTGCATTCTGTTAGGTTGCAAAAAAAATACACCCTAACAGAATGCAAAAATAGAAACAAGCACAGTGCCTGGTGTCCAGGGGGTCATTGAGATACTGGGCTGGGCTAGAGTATCTGACAGAAGTTCACAGGAGTGGGAGACACAATGGAAGAGACAGCTTACAGAGAGCCTTGAAGCCCAAAGAGAGCTCTAACCTCATGCAAACACTGACAGATAGTCACCGTGGGTTCCTCAGCAGAACGATAAGAGCAGTACTTTAAGAAAAGCCAGCCCAAACTGAGCCAGCAATTTTAATGTTTTAAAAAGTTCAAATTTGAACTTTTTAAATTTTAATTTTATTTCACTTTTTGGCAAGACCGGGGCACAGAACCTGCGGACGAAGCAACTTCTCTTTAAATGTGTTACTGCCCAGAGAGGCCGGCCTGCCAGAGAGAATGCAACCTGCATTATAGAAGGAACCAGCACATGCCTTCTAAATTGCTCTGGTGGAATGTGGCTGTCTACTTGAAATTTACTAAAGCAATGACAAGGTTTTTCCCTTTCAGTGAGTTTGAGTTTCCTGTGGGCTAGAAAAATTGTTTTTCAACCATCACTGCATAAGCAGCAGGAAATAAGCCTCATTCTTCCCATTTCCCTCTCTTTCCTGCTTTCCTACAACTGGCCGCCTGCAGGAGCCTTTGCCCTTTGAGCAGCCCAGAGCGATCCTAGGTCCTCATTGGAGCAAAGCAGCCCCGTGCCCCCGCCGGACCCGCCCTGAGGGCAGGGGCCACGACAATCCTCGGCCTTTGGCTCGGAAGCCCACCAGGGACCTAGCTCGTGGTCAAATTCAGTACATCCTGAGACCCTCTGGGGGTGAAGGCTGTCAGGACAGAAACAGTTTAAAGATTGTTCTGCCCAAGCAATTTGCTCCACTGAGCAGGTGAATTTCATACTAGCAAGATCCATAAATTTAATAATTATTTAGACTGAAAGAAAGTACCAGTAAATCAGTTGCCACATAAAAGAGAATTTAAAAAATGGAGCCCAGAGAGAAGAAATCTGGGAGGTTCCCTGCCCCTCCCCACTCCCAGCTATTTGAAACCAGCACTTGCTTCTTCTGTAGGGACCCAGAGCAAGCCAGGCCGAGATGTGCCTCTGTGGAACACAGACTATTTTGAGTTAAAGGCAATTTTAGCCTCAGGCTTAAGAGAAACTTCTGCCCCTCCGTTTAACTACCTAGAAGAACTTAAATTAGAGGCCTTGCCCACGATAAGAAATTATCAGCAATAAACTTTTTGAATCATCTATATAGCAGGGCAAGATTTTATTTACTAAACTCCCGTTCTATCATCCTGCAAGGACCCTTCGAAGCCCTCCAGGTGCATTACCTCATCTCTAACTCAGGGTGTCTTACACAAGGTCCTACACAGATAATGTCCCTTTTTTACTACAAAATCATAAGCATGTAATTCTGTATAACATAACAATATCACACTCAAGCACACCATATGCCATTTTAGGTGAAATGTTCGAATTAAAACTATGAGTTATTACACCCATATTATTACCCTACCAGCCCCACTCAATCAGGTCTTACTTCTGCGGGACCCTGTGTAGCTCAATCCCCCTTTCTATGTCTGAACCTCTCTTGCACATGGGGTCTCTGACTGTCTCATGTGTGCAGGGTCCCCATACATAAGCATGGGGTAAATTTGGTTATTTCCTCTTGGTAATCTGTCTCATGTCTACTTGGTTATTAGACCAGCCAGAGGAACCTTGCGGGTAGAGGAAAGTTTGTTCCTCACCCGCACTCCACTTACCGTGATCCTCCAGTCTCTCTCTTGTCCCAACCTGGGTTGTCAGCTCCAGCCCCACATTTCAGCTGTGACCGTCAGTGGTTCTTATGTGCCCTCTGTAAGTCATTCAACGTGGGGGTGCAAGCGCACTGCGAGCCAGCCCCACTGAAATTCCCTCCTCACACCACATGCGTCAGCCCCACACTACAAATCCCTTGCAGGGCCCCATGCTTTCTTGGGCCTCAGTGCCTCGACACCTGACCTTTCCCCTGCCGAGGATGCCTCCCACTCGGCCTTCCTGTCTGGCTCCCTCGATCATTCTCCAGAGCGCAGCTCATGCGCCTGTTCCTCACAGTACTCCTGACCGTCGTGCCTGGTAAGGTACGTGACTATGCCTTCCACAGTCCTCATGGCTCTGTCTGACCGTTATACTTCTCTGTTTTCTCACTAGATTTAGTGGAAGTCTGGGCCTTTCATCCTTGTACCACTAGCTCAGGTCCTTGTTATCTCTTCCAGGGACTTTTGCAGCAACCTTCATCATAGTAGGTCTTGTTGCTTCTAATAAACCTCTCTCCCCTCCCCCATCTCTCTCTTCCCGCCTCCTGAGTTTTACTTCTAAAACATTTCATTCCTTCTTTCTTCTGTTTAAAAAGTCTCCTAGTGCTCCTCACTGCCCCATCTCTGTGGCCCACAGGCATTCAAGGCCCTAGCTAACCTGACCTCAAATGTCTCCTCCATGTTCTTCTTCCACCGTTTCTAGACATACAGCCACAGCCAGGAGTTCCCCAAAGGCGTCACAGAATGTCCCTCGTCCCCTCTGGTTCACGGAATTCCCCCCTTCTCCATATCTGATAAGAGAATCCCAGGTGCGTCCATGCCAGTTTCGGCCGTCAACTCCTAAGCCAGAGTTCATTCCTTCTCCAGGGGCTGGTGACTCAGTCCAGCTCTGCTCAGCTGCTCCTTCGTTAGAAGCTGAGCTCCTGACCAGAAGCCTCGGCTGCACCAGCACGTAGCAGCTGGAATTTGCCGAGTGCTCTTTGCCCATGTGCACTGAGCCTGAGGTGAACCCATGGCGCTGAACACACACACACACCCCATAGATTCATAGCACGTCAGAACCGTCCTTCAGCAGGGGCTGGCCATCTGTCCTGAGCACAAGCCAGGCACTTCCTTCCTCCATGTCACTGGGCCTCTGTCCTGCACCCCACCCAGAACAGCCAGGGCAGCCTCCGGGGAGTTCCATTACGTGCTCTGTCACGAACCCTGTTAGGCCCAGGGCCTGGCTGACCACCGGATCCACTGCAGACAGCCAGCATGGATGCTTCTCTCTTTGGTGGTTTCTTAGTCCATCTGGGCTGCTGTAACAAAACCTACCGAGTGGCTTACTGAGGCCTACCTCCGGGTGGTGGTGTTCGGTTCCGGACTGCCACGATGAAGTGAGTACTGCAGTAAAGCTGAGTAGTAATCTTTTTGCTGGTGGAGGGTCTTGCCTTCAGTTTATAAAAAAACACAACACTTGCGAAGTGCAATGATGCAAAGCACGGGAAAATAAGGTATGCCTATGAACAGCGAAAATGTACTGTTCACAGAGCCCGGGAGTCAAAGGTCAGGGTGCCGGCGTGGTCGGATTCTGGGGAGGGCCCTCTTCCAGGATGCAGACTGCTGTCTTCTCATTGTATCCTCACATGGCAGAAGGGGTAAGGGAGATTTCTCGGGCCCCTTTTATAAGGGCACGAATCTTCTTCTTGAGGGCTCCACCTCCATGATCCGATCACCACCCAGAGGCCTCACAGTAGCATCTCTAGCTCTAGCTCCACTTGGAGATGCCCATACTCATCCAGCTTCTTTCTATTCTCTGGGTACCTTGCCTCACAGGCGAGCTCAATATTTCCAGCTCCCACTGCCCTTCCAAGAAAGCTGTCAGGGGCGGATGAACCCAGCAGGCTGTCCAGGGCCACAGCCCAGTCCTTCAGTCTGCAGAGGAGAACAAACTCTGGCACAACCCAGGGAATCTCAGGGAGCCTCCAGCACTCTTCTTACTAGAAAGGCATTTCTAAAAATCAATAGGCTGGGAAGTATTGCAAAATATCCTCTTTCTTCTAGTACAACTAAATTTCCCTGTCATGCTGGAGGCGTGGGGATTTCCTCATGTACCTCTATGGATCTATTTGCATCTTTACACCTGGAGGCCTTAGTAATAGATTATTTGAACAGGTTTGGGGTCTAGATCCCCATTACTGGAGGATCACACTTTTAAAAAAATTTAGGTAGATGTTTTACTATTAAAGAGAACGCTGATATATTATCATCCATTATTTACTCCACAGAATCCAATAGGTTTGATAACCAAGTTGGCTAAGCAGCTTTCGGCTCCCCACTTTGCATACAACATTGCAGTGAACTTCTCCATGAACAGAGACAAATTCACAGAGGTTGACAAAGCCTGAGTTTTGGGGTTCCTTGACTAAACGAGGCCTTTCCAAAGCTTTGTACTAATATAATATTCATAATTTTTACTCTTTTTCTTAAACAGGGTTCTCCAAATTACATACACTTCAAGCCCCACAAATCCTTGATCGACTCCTGCTTCTACCTGTGCCTTTAAATGAGCTGTGTGAGAATTGTCAAAGGACCTATGCCATGAATGGAATTGCTGGGTCATAAGATATTCATATACTTAATTTGTACAGCTAGAGTCAGAGAATTCTCCAACCTGTGCTCTCACCAGTAGCCAGAGGAATCTTTATCCTCAACTGCCAGCACTTGGCATTATCCAGCTTTCTACCTTTGCCAGGCTAATAGCTGTAAGCCTTACAGCTTATCACGCCCTTAGAACGTAAGGCGATCTCTCATTATTGCTTTGATTTGCATTTCTCTGATTACTAACAAACAGCTTCTTTCATATCCTTGTAAATCTTTTGGGTTTCCTCTTTTGTAAGTTGTCTATTTCTATATTTAACCCACTTTTCTTTTGGTGTCCTAACTTTTCCTGTTGAATTTCAGAAGTTCCTTGTACGTTCTAGATGGCCATCCTTTGTCATTGTAAATTTTAGACACTGTAAATCGTTTTTCCCAATCGGTCACCTATCTCTTAAATTCAATTCAACTGTGGTGTCACTTGTTAACAGAAACCCTTAATTTTGATGTAATGAGATCTACCATTCTTACCTTGTGGTTTGCACTTTTGAAGTCTGATTTAAGAAATTTTTACCCGTCCCAGGTTACAGTGCTTTTCTTCCATTAACTTTATAGTTTTACCTTTTGTATTTAGGTCTCTAATCTGTTGGAAATCTCCTTTGTATGTGGGGTTTGAGAGGAATCCAACTTTTTCTCCATCCTTTCTCTGCCTGCTTTCCTATTATCTTCACAACAACCCATCCTTCCCCTATTGATCTGTGGTGCCAATTCTGTGGTAGACAGAGTTCGCAGGTAAACATAGGGCTGCCTGCAAGCTCTCAATTCCACTCCGCTGCCACATTAAAAACAACCGTGTAGGTGTCTCAGTATCTGGTAGGAAATTTCCCCTCCTTTCATTCTTCCACTTCAAGAATAGTTATCTGTAGAACTTATTTTTCCCTATACAGTTTAGAATAAGTATATCATTTCTTTAAAAAATTACAGCTTGAATTTTTATTGAGATTGCATTAAGTTTATAAATTAATTTGGGGGATATTTGATATCTTTATAATTGAAGTCACGCAATCCGAGACCTGGTGTGCCTGAGGGGAGAGAATTGTGAGAAGAGAATAGAATAGATATCAATGAATGTCTGAGAGGCCTCCAAACCCTGTCCTCACCAGTGGCCTTGTTACTGGAGTCTGGGGAGGCGGAGCAAGAAACACCCCACATCAGTTAATAAGGAACCGAGAACAGAGGGTACTATGCTTCGTTTCCTGGGGAGTGGGCCCGGAGGCCCTACAAGCCCCCATCTAGCATGGTAGCAGCAACGGTTGAGCAAGGGGCCAAAGGAATGAGTCACCAACCCCTGTCCCTCAGCAAGGGGAAGGCAAAGTAGCCAAGCACTGCAGGCCGGCAGAACCAAAGGAGCCTGGGGCTGGGGTCAGAAGAATGCAAATATGTGGGCCTGTTGGCTGGCGACCGTGGTAAGACTGGGGAAACAAATAGGAGATGCCAAGCCATGACGCTGAGAACAAGACCAGACAAGTTCCAACTGAGTTGATGCCAGCGGAGGACAGAGGACCATGTTGTGCCAGCAACTCCCTCTCACCAGTGCCTTGGTGTGCATGCCCTCCGTCCTTCTGCGCAGGAACTGGATGACTTTCAGGGACAAAGTGGCCCAGGGGGGAGGAAAAGTCAAGAACTTAACTATGCATAGGAGTCTGAGTTTTAAAGCAAATTATCCTGAACTGATAAGTTTAGTTTTGTGAAAATAAGTACTTGCATTTTTTTCACCCTTGAGATATCAAATTATGGTGGTTATATAAATTTCAGATCCACTGTACAACTTTTTAGTTTCTGCAGACTGGATTTCAGCAGCAGGAAAAAGTCTCATAAGAAAGGGCTAGGAGAATTAAACAAATAAATATGACACAACACCAATAAGGCTGGTAAAGAAATTGAGGCATAAAGAAACCAAAAGCTTTGCGTCTCATCCAGCGAAGTGATGGCAGACAATTGTGGATGACTGTGTCATTTCCAGTGCCCACCCTGGCTCCGAATATAAACAGTACCTTGAGGGAATTCTGGAACAGCTCCCCGAGGCCATGGCCCTACACACAAGAGCTCCGGGAGGTCTGTGATGCTGAATTACAAAATAAGAAGCTTCTGGTTTGGCCTCCTGTCTCTGGGGTGATGTCACTGCCCCAGGGGAAGCGCCCAGCATACCAGCGCTGGCTGAGTTTCCCGCCACTGCCAGGTGACCCCCTGCCACAGACGCAATATGTAGCCCATTGTGTGGTCGACTATCCTGCAGCTGGTCTGGGAAGGCTCTCTGGTCCTGTGGTAAGAGATGGGTGTGGCTTTTAAATATGCCTTCATGACTGTGTGGATAAAAATACTCACTAAGGAAAGGCAGATGCTGTTTTTAAGACACACTCGATCTTACATCTGTTTCAGTTCTGGCAATGAAGGGGCTTAGAGCGTGCTGTGTGTGCAGTCTCCCAGTTCTTTGAGCACAAGTAGGTGAGCAGCCCTTCTTCCCTCCCCCAGTCAGCCCTGGGGAGCCTGGAAGAATGGAGACAGGCTTCTGCTCGTCTGAGAATAGCCTCGTCCCACCATGTCTTTGGACAGCAGCCTCTGACGCTGCCGAGGGGACCCTGTCCTCCCACGAACTCTCAGAGACTTAGGCAGGTCTCTCTTCCCAGCCCAGCTTCTTTTACAAAACATCCTGGCTGCTGGTTGGCCTCCCCCACACTCCCTTGAATGAGGGTTCCCGAGCTTTGACTTCTTGGTTCTCCCTACTCTGGGTGCTTGTCACAGAGCTGGCTTAGCCCCTCCCTTGGCCACTGGTGCTCTGATGCTCCTGTGCCATGGGGGACACAAAGCTCCTCTAGGAGGCTCACAGTCCTCCCAGGACTCACCCTGAGTGGGAGTCCCAAGTCTTTTCCACCCTGGGGCCCCCATATTTATCTGAAGCATCTATTCTACACCCTGAACCCCCAGCACTCAGGTGGCGCAGGAAGCTGGGCCCTCAAACCAGCACCCACGCTCTCATCTTGTTTTGGTACAGCTTATAAGACAACAATAGCTCTTACATTTTCTAATGGCCAAAAATCAATCAAAAGAAGAATATTTTGTGACATGTCAAAATTACATAAAGTTCAAATTTTAGTGACCATAAAGTTTTGTTGGAACACAGCTGTGTACTCACTGATTTACGTTTTGCCTGTGGCTGCTTTTGTAGTACAACAGCAGATCTCAGTAGTTGTGCCAGTGACTGTAAGGCCCACAAAACCTAAAATATTTACCATCTGGCCCTTTACTGTAAACATTTGCTGACCGCAAACAAACCTTCCCTCTCCTTCCTCTCCTGACGGCTGTGTGGAGTGAAAGCTATCGCCACTCTCAGACTGGCAGGGAAAGGCAGACACCAGAGAGGGGACCATTGAATTAGAGGATCAATACACATTCCTTTTTTGGTAAATAAGTTTTAACAGCTCAAGTTCAAAAGTTCTCCTCATAAACGCACTAATTTTTATATACTTTTGGAAAAAAGGGTTACTGCTTTCTTGTGTTGCATTAGCTTTTTCAAAGTTTCAAGAGTGACTTGATAAATAACTTCCAAGCAGGAAGATGATTTCAAACCAATGCCAGTACATTTTAGAAGAATTGGGTAATTGGAACCACAAACTCAGGTATTAAAAATATTGAGGACCAAGACTCAGAATAATGAACTCCTCTGTGTCTGTGTGTGCGTGTGCGTGTTTCAGTTTAACAAACTGGGTTGAAAATAGGAGTAAGAGAATTTACCTTCTTGAGGGAGAATTTGATTCTGACTAAGGATTTATATTTTGAAAAATTAGCAACGTGTCTCTAATTTCATGGGATACAAAAGACTTGGGATAGGAGAAAATGCTAAAAAACGTGGCCATTCCTTTTTCAGCTTTGAGAGAACCAAACTGAAGACGTACATTTATTCATAATAAATGTATGAGCTTGTCAGTTCACTTGAGCTTTAAAAAATTCATTTATTCATTTACCAAAAGCCCATTATTTACTGTGCATTGTATTGGGGCAAAAAGCTGCAAAGATACATGCTATCATCTCTGCACACAGAGAGAGGACAGCAAAATGGAACCATCTTCTTGGTCACAGGGAGTAGATTCGGGCAGGCTAGCTCAGGAGGGGGATTTTTTAAAACTAAACACAGAGCATTAACGGAGTGAGTCTTCCACAGGCAGCCAGAAACAGGCATTGGACGGGAGGGCTCACAGCACTGGGTCTGGAGAGATACTCTGCTTTGAGGAGACTCCAGGCTGTGGCAGGTGTCAGAGGGCCATGCGCATTGACCTAACTCAGTCTCCTCTGAGCTGCTTCTTTCCCTTGGCTCGAAACGCAGCTCTCCTCCCTTGCTTCTGCTTGCTCATAGTTGCAATATTTTGTCATTTGGGCTCCTTATGACCCACGTAGCCTCAACTTTTTCATGTTTCTAAACATCCTACTGAGTCTTTTTTTTTCCTTAAGATTTCTCTGTCTGAATTTCCAAGAAATGGGATTAACCAAGCTTGTGTGTGTGTGTGTGTGTGTGTGTGTGTGTGCGCGCGCGCGCACACTGCACGCACACATGTGCGAGCGCAGTGCCAAGCTATGAAATGATTGCAAAACAGCCCATTGACTGGCTGCCTGTTGGTTAGGTGCCCACCCTGAATCAATCAGCTTTAGGGGCAAGGTTAGGTGGGGGAAACCATAACCACTTAAAGCTGCTCCTTCGTGTTTCCCCTGACAGGGTTAGTAGAAATGACAGATAATGTGAATAAGTAGTTTATCATGGAGTGAGATGCATGTAAAATTAACCCTGTGCTGTGGTAAGACTAAGAGCCTAATTCACTGGGCAAGCGTGGTAGCACAGATGGTAGAGAAAAAAATAACCCATAACCAGGTAGCATGAGGGCTGGGGAACCTCTTGTCAGCAGGGCTCACTGTCCCAGGGTGGCCAGGCGGAAATATCCAGAGTTGTTGGCAGCTCCCACTGTGTATTGTATCGAAAGGGGTTTGTGGCAGTCAGCCTGGCAGGGTGATATGGTTCCAGGTGATGGGATACACCTTACCAGGGGTGGCTCTAGTCCTACCTGGAGTGGCAACGAGAGCTAGGCAGGATTTCCACATCATCTGAAGTCCAGGGCAAACTACTAATTCTCGTGGGGAACTGGATCACTAAGCAGACACCCAAGATAGAGGCTCCCTCTTACATGCGTCCATGTAAGGTAGAACATTGACACAACTCCAGGGATACGTAGCAGCCACAATAACACAAAGGATCAGTAGCGGCACAAATGACTTGAGACCTCCTGTAAGCTGTAACACAGCTTAGGCCCCCGGCCACTGTAGAGGGGGGCAGCGTCCATGTTCAGAGTGGAGAGGCTAGAGAAGGTGGGAGCAGAGAGGAATTTGTGAGGATCAGGGAAGCCATCCCAGATGACTTTACAGCTGACCTTGATATCAGTATTTATCAGAAACAAAGGAAGGTAGATAAAGAACCTTCCTTGGTCAATAGAATCAAAACATTCTTGGGCCCATCTAATATTTTTCCCTCGGGCTCAAAATGATCTACATGGCAAAGGAGGTTGAAAGGGAACCCAGAAGGTAAGTTACTCCCAGTTATAACACACAGACTGAGGTCCACCTGAAGAAGCTAGTTGATCAAATCCCCCGAGGGTTGCCAAGAACATGTGAGGAGGAAAGCTGTGTAGATTTCCAGAGAGGAGGGCCTCATGAGCCTCTTAAATTGTTCTTTAATAGTCTGAGCTGCTTCTGTGGCTTCCCACAGTTCACTATTAAAAAAGATGACTCAGGTGGTTGTCCCAAGGGCTTTAACTATCTTTTTCTGAGTCAATCACAGAAGCTTGGCTAATTAGCACAATGAATGATAGAAATGTCTTCTGTTGGCAAAATTAGCGATCTGTTCATTAATATAAAGGATGTTTAAAGTGGGCTTCTACTGTTGAACCTAATGGTGTTGGAAACAAGTGGAATGGCTAAAACATTAGGGACCCTCTCTACTTTTATGTAAGCTGAGCATAAGACTCTAGTCAGCCTCTCACTGGTCACCTTTCAGAGGCATGACTCAGAACTTGTCCTGTGTTTAACCACAAATTTAGATAATTCTGGTGACCTGATGCCAACTAAAATCTGGTCTTCGGAATATTGTCCTGTCACTCCCAAGAGAACCTTTCATACAAAGCGTGGTCAAGAGCCCTTGAAAGGTCAGAGGGCTGGGACTTTGCTGAGGTTATAGAGAACCAGCTGCATGAACATTTTTGGACCTTACATATCACGGTACTTGGTCCGAGACCTGATTTCATTATTACACCATAGTAGGGCTATGGGGAGACTAGATCAATCAGCTCCCACCACATCTTGGTCAGGAATAGGCAACCTCAACAATGTGGAACTGGGGTATTCTCTTGAGGATAGCAGCACTCATTCGCCTGTCCATTCGGCAAATAATTCTCACATAACTTCCATTTGTCGGGCATGTGCTCGATCCTGAGGGTACACCGTGTCACGGAACAGACATGATCCCCTCCCTCAAGAAGCTTGCAGTCCAGGAGGCAAGTGATCAAACAAGTAATAACAATCAGTGGTGAGTGCCACAGCAGGAGAAGCCCAGGAGGCGTGGGGACGCGGAGCAGACAGAATATAAAGGACTGGGAGGTTAAGCAGTTCTTCTCGCTCTCTTTTTTTTTTTTTTTTTGGAAAAATTCAAACACTAGAATTGACCCTACAGGCGACTAGACAGATGACTGAGGGCACTGGTGTGGCCTAACCCTTTTACAGAGTCTGCAGCTCAAGGGCATTTTTTAGCTCCTCGGGTCATTCTCCTCCCATCAGTTTGGGGCCACGTGGACACCTGCCCCCTCCTGTTTTCATCCCGGAGGGCAGTGAGGTTCAAATCCACATTATGCAGTTGACAGATTTTATCCCCAGAGACTACAGCATGAAGAGGTTCAGTGGCCTGCCCAAGGGCATTTATTGAGTCAAGTGTAGAAATGGGAACAAAACTCAGTCACCTGACGCTGAGGCCAGCTCCCCTTCCCTTGACACATCACCTAACGGAGAAAATAATCTTCTGAAGTATCAAATAGCGTTGGTCTTTTGATGAGTAAGCAAGCCAATGAGCAAATAATGAGAAAAGTGGGTGTTAAATTTCCTTTGATATAACCTCTTCGGAAAATACAGCTATGGAAGCAAGTTAGAATGTGACTTGTATTATCATAAAAGCAAAAATATTTTTAAATAGCCCAAACAGCTGATAAACATGAGAACTGGCTATGACTTAAAGGAGAGCAGAGAAAAAGAGTCAAATGCAGAATATGCCAGAGTTCTCAGGCAAGCAAGATGGCTGCTCACGATTCACGGTGTTTATATAGGTGATTGAGGGGTCCTCCTGCATCCTTTTAATTATGAAGGGATAGGGGAGGTGTACTTTTAAAACACAGATCACTTGAGAGTGGTCCCACTGGAGAGTTTGATAAGATGACTAATGACATATGCCTGATGGAATCACAGTTACCTGAATTCTTGTTGAGATGAAAGAAAACAGCGTCTGCCTTTGGGAGTAGAGGACCCGTGATTCACGTTCCTCTGTGGCAAGGAAAGGGACCCAGGACATGTCTGACCCATACACTATGAATCCACTGTCCACTCACACCCGACCTCTGTGGGAACTATACAGGAATGGGCTTTTACATTTTAGATTGTGAATTTTGTGAAAGGAATGAAATTGTCTACAGAATTCCACATTCATTTTCTTTCGTTTGAAATTTCTATTAGTTTCTTAAAAGACTGCAGCTTCTCTTGGCCCCAGTGACAATATACTTTCCCCTCCACATAGCTCTGCCCCACCCCAAAATAGTGCTGTGTCAGCCTCCCAGCCTCTCATTGTCCCAATGGCATCACCTAGGATTAGGTTTCTGCAAAACAACACAAATGAAATGAGGTTACTTAGTTATCTTCCTTCAATTTGAAATGCAAAGGGCTTCCTTGGACTGTCTAATCCACTTACTGTCTCTGTTCATTGAAACATGTCTGTGGGCTTTGTTTTCTTGATGCAATCCAATACAATCTATCAGCTTCATTGAACATATAACATCCAGGCCCCGAGGAAATTTAAGGTTAGGAAGCTCAGACAGGATTGGCCTTGCTTCACCCCATTTTCGTTTCCTCATCTAAGAGATACTCAAGTGTTGATAGACGGTTGTACTGGGAAAGGGGAGGGAAGAAAATGTGAACGCAAGTTAGTGGTACTTTCCCAGCTTCCCAAAGGTTTGTAACATGGGAACAAATCTCTGTAGACCTAACTACACAAGAATTCTATTCATATGAAAAATATGTTCCACTTGACAGGAGAAACGCTTTGGTTTACTGTAGGTCAATTCTATGGAAGAAACCAGAAGCAAGTCTACAGTGAGCAGAGACGAAATGTAAGCTCACTGTAGATCTCTTACCTAACTCTAGATTCACATATCCAACTGTAGACGTCATCTTCCTTGATGCCTCCACACTGGATGTGACTAGAGCAGGGCCATCGTCTCCTCTGCCCACTCCTCCGCCCCTGGCCACCAACAGTACTATCTCTCTCAATGAATGCCACCATCTGCCTAGAGGGGATCCAAGTTAGAAACCAAGTAATCTTCCTTGATGCCTTTCTCTCACTCTCTACACTTGGAAGTTACTCAGTCCTGTTACTTCTGCCTCCTAAACCTCTCCCATATTTATCTACTTCTACATCATTCGCACCATCTGCCACTATCCTCTTCAAATTTGCTAGTACCTCTCAGCTGGATCACGGCTCCAGCCTCTTAATCAGAGCTCTGCCCCCTGCCTTGCCCTCCATGTTTCTCCCAAGCAGGGAGTCTGGTCCTTCCAAAATGCAGATCTGATCCCCTCAGATCTTTCCTGCTTAAGATCTTTCCATGGCTTCCCACTCTGCAAATAAGGGCCAAACAAAGTTTATCAAGACCCTCAGTGTTTGAACAAGTTTATCTCTTTAGATTATTGACTTGCCACTCCTATCCCCTCATATTCCATCCTTGAGCCCACCTGGCACCAGTGGAGAGCAGGACTGATAAAATGGCATCGGTCCAGTCAAAATAGGGTAAGGTATATAAAACAAAATAAAGTCAGTCCTGTCAACCAAGATGGCTGCCAGTCAGCCATGACTCTCTGGTTCAAAAAAGAAACTACCTAAGTCACCCCAGACACACCTGGCAAGGAAGCACACCTAAGATATCTGCACACGTGACCAAAACAGACATGTCTGCAGCACAGGACCACCTACAGATAGGCTCCTGGGGAAGCTCCCCACTCTCTATCAGGGATGCCAAGGCACTTATGAAGAGACCCCGGAGGGTGGAGTACACCACCCTCAAGGGTATAACTGAGGGAGACCACTGCCGAGACAGCTGAGCTCCGCACACCAGAGTGCTGCTGCACACCATGCAGATCTCCCTTGGCATCAGCCGCGGACGGCTCCGCTCTGCTGGATGGAGACCGTACCCTCTCCGGCCCATGCGACTGGATCTTTGCATCGCGCAAGGCGGAGTCTCGCTGCTGGACCCACTGCACCGCTGGATTTTCTTTGCGAGATGCGGACGGCTCTCTTGCCTACAGTGCTGTCTCCCGGACCTGTTGGCTGAGACTATGGAACTCAGGCTCATTACTCCCCATTGATTGCTGTGTGTACTATATTCCTCCTAGAGTGTTAGAATGTGGGTAGAATATTAATTAACATACGCTGATGTTCTACCTTGAGTGAACCTGCATTCAATAAAAGCTAAATGAATAGCGGCGTAGTTGCCTCGTGTGCTTCCTGCCTAGTCCTTGGTGCCAGGTTGCTCCGTAGGCAGCTTGTGGAGCAGCTGCCCAGCTGACTTACAGAAAATACTATAACGCGACCCCTTCTCAAGGAACCACTCAGGGAACAATCCCAGGATGTGCTCACGACTGCCCTGTCTCTTCTCTTCGCTTTTGGGTCCTGCCCCGCAGTTTGGAACACTCCTTACTCTCTCTCCTCTTCACCTGATTAATTGGTATTAGTCCTTCAGATCACAGAAGACCCTTCTTAATATCACTGTGTGCTCCAACACAACAGTCCCATTTCAAAGCTTTTGACTCACTTAGGACTTCAAATGCGTATTTATTTTTTCACCTGTGTTCTCTACTAAAAGGTACGTTCCTTACATGATGTTCTAAAAGGCAAAGCCATAGTGACAGAAAGTAGATCTGTGATTGTCAGGGGCTTGGGGTCGGGCAGAGGGGATTGACTACAAAGCAGTCAAGCAAACTTTTTGGGCTGATGGAAATGTTCTATATCTTCATTATAGGGGGGATTATATGAACCTAAGCATTTGTCTAAACACATCAAACTGTATACTTAAAATGGATAAATATAGAAATTATGCCTCAACGAAACCAGTTTTAAGAAAACTAAATGGCTCTGGCCAGGTGGCTCGGTTGGTCGGAGCGTTGTCCCATACACCAAGGTTCTGGGTTCAGTTGCCAGTCGGGATGAGTACAGGAGGCAGCTGATCAATGCATCTGTCTCTCCCCACCCCCCTAAAATCAATAAACATATCCTCGGGTAGGGATTTAAAAAGAAAAGAAAAGAAAAAATAAATGTATCCCCCCTGAGGGCAAATTTATTCTTAGAACAGTTCCGTAACATGGGCCTGCAACGTCATTGTTAAATGAATGAATGGATGAATGAATAATCATTATTTCCTTTTTACCTACTGTTTTGTACATTTGGCATAAAGTTTTTTTAAAAAAATAGATGTGTTTTAAAATAAAAGCATTGCCATGGCCTACCTGAGCATCTCATGAATGGGACTTAAATTTCCTTTAATGTAACATGAGACATAACAGCTATGCATGCCCTTTGAAGACAAATGATTCCAAGAGAAACCTAGGACATTACCATGACACAAGACAGCAGTTCTGCTTGCCCGGTACTGGGAGTGAGTGAAATAGAAGGCTTCAGGGGGATGGCTAGGCGCATGGCTAGTGACCTGCCTGCCCAGCAGTTTCTTTTCTGGAGTCTCAGGATGATCTAGGTTCTAGATGCACCATGCCCTGAGGGCACTGACTTTGTCCATTTCCATACCTTAGCTGTATACCCTATCTTTGTCTCCAAATAGTAGGAGGCTCAGAATACAGGGGGCCTATCTCAGACCACCATGTAAATGCCTGCACATTGATGCAAAGAGACTGTAAATAAGTACCTGACTTGGCCTGAGACTTCTTCCACCAGGGGCACAGGTTGTATTTGGTTAACAATGACCTAGACTAGGGTTAACCATTGCTTAGCTGTCCAAGGTTGGAGTCCTTTCTCTTTACGGAAACATACATTTACACTCTCTACCGAGAACCAAAGAATACTTAGAATTGGAGAGGATCCGCTTGCTCATAGCTCCACTTTCAGATGAGGAAACTGAGGTTGGAAAGGGTGAGAGACCTGGCTGGACTGTGATGAGAGAGCAAGGGTGAGATCTCTCTTTCTGGACCCGACGGCCAGCTTCCAGCAGCCTCCTCCCTGAACCCCGTGCCTCCCTGGTTGACGTGTTCCTCTTAGGGCGCACGCGGACAGTGCCTTCACAGCCCAGCGGTGGTTAACCCAGTTGCTTAGATGGTTTTAAATAGTTGGCGAATCAAAACAGCGAATCTCAGAATTTAAATTTTTTCTCAGAATTTATGATTGAATAAATGAAAAGCACAAAAAGAAAAACACTAACACTCATTTTCTATAGATCACATAGCTCATTGGGCTGAGAGATTGGCGATTCCACCTCTTGGAATTTATTGCCTCCTCCAGAAGGTGACTGCTTCTCTCCCACCTGTCAAAGCACATACAAAATACATCAATTCTGCTCTCTGTGGCTCTCAACACCGCCTCTTTTCCTCTCATACACCTGGTGGGGACTATTGAATGAATAAACAGATAACCTCATTTGGAAGTAGGTGGCTTGAAATCCAGAATACATTTTCCAAAGGAAGCAGCGTCATAAGGGTTTGCGTTTCCTGGACCTACCCACAAAGCTGAATTAATCTATCACACCACTGAAAGGCTATATATTTTCAGGAGGAAATAAGGGGGGAAAGAAGTACAGTTACCATGCTAATACACAAAAATAACCTGAACAAGAAATGCTTGCTGGGGCAGACCTTACCCACGCTGTCCAACTCCACTCGCAAGATGAAGGGGGGCTGTCTCTCTCTTAAGTGAGTGATCATGCCTCAAAATTAGTGACTTCCTTTACTAACAACCGAGTCTCTCTCTGACAGCTGCTCAGATCAGCCAGGCATGCATTACTTTCATCTTTAATAAACAGGCACTCTGAAGTCAGTGCCTGGTCTCCATAGCAACCAGAGCAAATTTTTCCACTGATGTTGGGGGCAGAAAGGAAGAGAGAATGGATCACTTTTGCTGAGGGCTGAACCCTGAGATGGCAGAGGAAGATGGGTGTGGGGCATATGTACTGCCCTCCATTTCCCTGTGCGTCCCAGCTACTTCCCAGTGAGAATGGGCGGTGACTGTTCCTGCCCTTTACTAGACATGGAGGAAGAGCGGTCCTGATCAATGATGGAAGAAATACGGAAAAGGGCTGGTTTAGAGAGCATAGCACACACCAAGGCCCGCATGGCCATGGGGCTAAGGCAATTCCACGCAACCTAATTCTCATTTACTGAGTGTGCCAGTCTCACTGCTACATGCTGCCAAGGGTATTTACAGTAGCGGCATATAGACAAAGGGAGGAGAGGTGCCAGCAAATAGCATGGCAAGGGGTGGGGGAAGGGCAGGGCAGGTTCCCAGAGGAAGTGGAGCTGCTGCCTCCCCCAGCCCAGAGCAGCTGCAGCTCACAGTCCTCTCCACCTTCCAGCTGGACCAGATCTCGTTTTGAGCTCTAACTGGATGACGAGCAGCTGGCCAGGCTGGAATCAATAGTTTGTTGATAGTTCCTTGACGCAGCATACACCGGGCTTTACACATAGAATTTCCACCTTCCCTGAGCTCTCCCTGGGGGCTAGCTTGGTCTGCATGACTGGGATCTGATTCACATTCCTCCTCCAGGCTGGGGCCCTGCTTCCTGCTTTGTCCTTGCCTACCACTTCCCTCAGGCACCTAAATCCTATCCCTGGTTAGGGTCCTGCTCTAAACAAACTGGTCACCTAGAACCACACAAACAAGGCTTTCCATTTAAGTCTATTGTCCGCCCCCGCCCCCCAACTGTCTGCGTCTATATCCCTGAAGGAGGTTGGACCCTCCACGTTACTGATTGACTGATGGATGCTTGCAGAAACTAAGACTGTTTGCTCTGGGGCCCTGAAGGCTGTGCCTTGGGCCGCTAGCACCTTCTCAGGTTACCACAGCAATGCCTGTCAGCTTCTGGTTCCAAGTTCTTCCTTCTCTCTGTAAACTAGGGCTGCAGCCAAAATACCAGCAAGCCTCGTTCCTGAGCTGGAGTGGGCCATACTAGAGGCGGTATTTGAGATGGATCTTGATTTGGACAGTAGAGGAGAGACTTTCTATGTCAGGACCAGAGCCTTGATAAGATCAGAGAGGGATGGTGTCTACTCTTTATTCAAATCTTAATTAGGTAATGCCAATTTCCTGCTCCTAGTCAACAGGTAAGTGTGCGGGTAGTCCTGCCTGGAAGAATCAAGTCCTGCCAGGGTCCCTGTTGCATGGACACATATTCTTTCCCAGTGTTTTCCCAGAGTGAGGTTGTGTAAGTACAACTGATACCCTCGTAAGGTTCTCAAAGAGGAGCTAGGCAGTCAAATTCCACGAATAGGATTATAACCAAAATTCACTAAACATATTCACTCCTTCTTCACAGAATAGCTAAGTGTGGAGGAGCAAGCAGGGACCAGTCATGAAAGACCCTAGAGGCCACATTAAGGAGCGTGGACTTTTTAAGGAGATAATGTTGAGCGATTAAACAATTTTGAGTGCGGAATAATGGCATCCGATGGGGCTATAAGTAAACTACTGTGCTGTTGCAGGTATAGGTAAGGGAGCAGAGAGCTTGGAGACTGAAGGGAAGGGGCCAGGGGCATCATTCGCCTGTCCAGCTGTTCCATAAAGGGCAAGGGAACTCACGGGCTGCAGGTGCTGCGTGCACAGAGACCCTTGTTCTGGGTCTCCTGTTTTCGCTTTACTTTCTTCTGAGTTCTCCTTCCCCCTCCTTGCCCCCGCTGTGTTTTTGTCTGTTTCCCATGGGTGCGGCCCCATGTTTACTTTCTCCTGGGCTTTTCGACTATCACCAGCGCACCGCCGCTTCAGCGTCCCCTGTCCCTGCCTCTCTTTTTCCTGCTTCCTGTCTCATTCTCAATGTGGAGGGAAAGCTGCCCAGGAAACCCCTCTTCCTCCAGCTTTGGAGGAAAAGACTAGTCCCAGGAGACAAACCCTTCCTCTTGTCTGTCGGAAACCAGCTGAGTTTTCCATCACAGGGGCAGAACACCAGAGGCTGCTGGTCAAACCAGTGGATCGGCAGGATGTCTATTAGGAGTTTATTGTTCATTTCTACCCATTCAGTGTGGAAACTCAGGGAGCTTCTCTTGACCCTCCCTTGACCTGAAATACCTCCTCTTAACCCACCATTAAGCCAATCGTTCCTTTGTGTTAATCATTACTTTCTCCCCATGGTTTTCCTTTGTACATTAAAATGCTCCTGGAAGGGGGAACCCACTAGTTCCCTAGCGCCTTGACATAAACAAAGATGGAGGGAAAAGCACAAAAGGTTACCAAACGCTCCTCAGCACCGCATATGGTATTAGGTTATGAATCTAATTTGACTGGGTACAGAATAAACAAAACATATTTAAATTATAGAACTGCTGATGTCCATATATCATTTGCTATTTTATCTTTTTAAATCTTTTTCACTGAAGTATATAGCATCCACACAATAAAGCATACATATCTTAGGCGTACAGCTTAATGAATGTTTACACCCATGTGACTACCACCTACACTGAATACATTCTCAAGCTCCAGAATGCTCCATGTGCTACTTCCTGGTCAATATTCCCCCCAAGGTAACAACTGTTCTGATTTATATTAGTTAGTTCTGTGTGTTCTCAAACTTCACATGAAGCTTGACTCCATTTCTATGAAGTCATATGGTTCCTGTATTCTTTGGCTCAATAGAATTTTTTTGAGATCCACATATGCTGTTGTCATTGGCTCTTTCTATGCCTAGTATTCCTTTGTACGAAGACACTATGATTTCTTTTTCGTTTCACCTGTTACTTACTTATTTTGATTATATTTTATTGACTATGCAGTTACAATGGTCCAGATTCTTCCCCTTTGCCCCCCTCTACCCAGTGCCCCCTACTCCCTCGGCAATCCCCTGACTATTGTTCATGTCCATGGCTCATGCGTATAAGCTCTTTGGCTATTCCATTTCCTATGCTCTACTTTCATCCGCATGGCTGCTCTGTAACTACCTACTTGTACTTCTCACTCCCGTCACCTCTTCACCCATTCTCCCCCTCCCTCCTCCCATCTGGCAACCATCTGGTAACTTCTTTTCTCTTGCTGCTTTTAAGAGTCTCTCTTTATCTTTAACCTTAGCCTTTTAATTATGATGTGTTTTGGAGTGGGCCTCTTTGTATCCATCATAATTGGGACTCTCTGTGCTTCCTGGACTTGCATGTCTATTTCCTTCACCCAATTAGGGAAGTTTTCTTGCACTATTTTTTTCAGATAGATTTCCAATTTCTTGCTCTTTCTCTTCTCCTTCTGATACCCCTATGCAGCAAATGTTGGACCTCTTAAAATTGTCCCAGATGCTGCTTCTGCTATCCTCATTTTCTTGGATTCTTTTTTCTTCTTGTTGTTCTGATTGGTAGTTTTTTGCTTCCTTATGTTCAAAATCATTGATTTGATTCTCAACTTCATCCACTCTACTGTTGTTTCCCAGTAGATTGTTCTTTGTTTCAATTGGCATATCATCATTTCTGACTGGGTCCCTTTTATGCTGCTGAGGTCCTCACTAAGTTGCTCGAGCATCCTTATAATCAGTGTTTTGAACCCTGCATCTGATAGATTACTTATCTCCATTTTGTTTAGCTCTTTTTCTGGAGTTTTGATCTGTTCTTTCATTTGGACCACGTCTCTTTATCTTCTCGTTTTGGCAGCCTCCCTGTATTTGTTTCTATGTATTAGGTAGAGGCGCTTTTACTCCATGTCTTGGTAGTATGGTCTAATGTAGTAGGTGTCTGATAGAATCCAGTGGCACAGCCTCCTCTATCACCAAAGTTAGGTATTCGAGGTGTGTCCTTCATGTGGGCTGAGTACACCCTCCTCTTGTAACTGAGTCTTGGTTGCTGTTGGCAAATGGATTGGGGGGATTTACCCAGGCCTGTCACTGCAACGACTGGCTGTGACCACTGACCACCAACCTCCACCCTCTGTGGGAGATCAGCTGTGCTGGGGCAGGGTGGTGGTTCTCTGACATGGTCTGTAGCTGTTCACTGGGTTCACTGGCCCTGGGTTTTCCTGGGTGGTGGAGGCCAAAGTCAGCTCCCACCTGTGTTTTGCCAGGGTTGGGCACCCTGTTTGTGCTGTCAAACAATCTGAGATGGCTGCTACTTATGCTGGGCTTGGAGATTCCCAGGTGAAGCCATACCGTGAATCTAATCTGTCTACTTCTGGGGCTCACTGAAGCCAGCTGTTGCTTGTTGGATAGGATTTAGGAGCCAAGACCTGCCATTCTTATGGAAAAGCAGCTTGGGTGGGCCGTAAGTTGGGTAGGGCAGTGCCTCTGGGGATCTCCAAGGCAGGTCAAACAGCTGTTAACCAGGTTGAGGAAGTCTCAGATATGGCACCAACTTACCGACTCTGTTGGGGGAGAGTGAGCAAAGGGACAATGGCCTCAGCTCGCCTTGATGCCAGACACTTCAGTTTCTCCCTGTATACCACTAGTGCCTTTCATGCTGCAGCTTAGAGGGAATGAGTCTAAGTAGGTGAGTCCATGTGTGGGTCCTTTGAAAGGAATTGGTTGGGGCTCCAGAAGTTTCTTCCACTGACTTGCAGCCAGATGTGGGAACTTATCTTCCTGGCACTGGAATCCTGGGATAGGGGACCTGGTGTGGGTCTGGGACTCCTCTCTCCTGAGATATCGCTCCCAAATTTTTATCCATGTGGGTATTGGGCCAGTCTGTTCCACATCTGCCCCTCCTACCAGTCTGGATGGATGTGGTTTCTTTAATTGTGTAGTTGTCAGACTTCCACTCAACATGATTTCTGACATTCCTGAGTGACAGTTGTTCTATATTTTAGCTGTAATTTTTATGTGGTTGTGAGAACAGGCGAGCCAGGTCTGCCTATGCTGCCATCTTAACCAGAAGTACACTATGATTTCTTTATCCATTTTCCTGTTGATGGAATTGGGGTTGTTTCCACTTCGGAGCTACTATGAAGAAAGCTGCTGTGAGCATTCTTGTGCAAGTTTGGTTTTTTTGTTTTTGTTTTTGTTTTTGAACACATGCACTAGTTTTTCTTGGAAACATACCTAAAGGTGGGATTGTTAGGTCAAAGAGTAGGCATATATTTAGCTTTACTGGAAACTATCAAACAGATTTCTAAAGTGATTTACCATTTTGCATTCCCATCAATAAACATGTCCGAGTTGCAGTTATTCAAGCTCCTTGCAAACACTGAGCATCGTCAGTCTCTTCTATTTTAGCTACTGTGGTAGAGAACCATGTGCAATAAGTTTGCCTGAGAGGTGCATTCCTGAGCTGGGGTCCCAAGCAGGAGAATGAAGGTTTCACATTTCTAGGAGCTGGGGAAGTGGAGTTCTGATGGATTTTGTTTGTATTTGATTGAACAACAAGAAACTGTAAGGGCTAGAAAGCTAGAGGAAAATTTTCTATCCATACCAGTTAAAAGAACGCCAACCCTTGGGGTTGTATTATCGGTGGATCATAGAGCTAATTTAGGCTAATTCTAGAACACTTTAGACAAGGTAGACTGGAAGACAGCACTGTGGATCCCCTCTGATGTTCCAGCCAGAAAGGAATCTTATACGAGGATTCTTGGTTGCAAGCCACAGAGACCAGCTCAAGCTAATATAATCAAGTGACTATGTGTTGAAAGACATCTGGGTACTCACAGAATTAATAGGAGAGTTATGGGCCAGGCCTAGAAATGGGCAAGAACAGAGTAGGGTCTAGAAGGCCAGGAGCAGGCAGTTCAGGCTCCTCAGTGTGGATCCCTATCAACTGTTCCTGAGGTCCTTGTCACTTGTCCAAGGTTAGAAGTTCTCGAGGAGCTTATCAGATTGGTTGAGCTTAGACCACATGTCACTTCTCCAGGTGAGAGAGGTAGAATCTAGTCTCTTCAAGAGCTTCCATGGTGGGGAGCAGGCCCCTAGGTTTATACGCCTCAAAGACTGTGTACATGGGAAGAGAGGTCAGGTGTCATTTGGAAGGTGGAATGGATATTGAGTAACCAAAGAAAAGCCACATGCTGGCTATAGCCCTGATTTCAACAGCATGACACTTAAAGTATGATGTTAATAAAAATAAGGGGAATAAAGAAAGCTGGCCTGCGTCTATTGGGTGAGCAAGGAAAGGGAATTTGATGTGACAATAAACCCCGACCAGTTTGCAAGCCTATTTTAAATGGACTTGAATAAGAAGAGATTATGTTACTCCAAGTTTCCTAATTTGTCATTTTCAGCAAACCCGAGTCACTCCAGGATTCCCTTGCAGTGTAGTCATACCTGCCCAAGAGAACCCTGGGGGATATGGTGAGGGGTAGGGGCTGTGGAAACTGAGGGAAGAAGGTCACCGCACAGGGATGTCACTCCTTTCCAGGTCCTTTATCCCACCGGTGCTAGAGGCCCAGTGCCTAAGCCTGTGAGCTTCTCAGGGGTGTAAGAAACTGTATGAGACTTGGGGGAAAAATTACAGGTTACAAAATACATGAAGAAAATTGCAAATTTTAAAATTTTTGATGCTTAATTAGCATTTAGGCACCTCTTTCCCTCACTGTAGTGATGCTCCTACCCCAAAGATCAGAGGTCCCCCGACTTTCAGCCCGTTGTCTATTTTTCACATTACAAAGCCACCAGCAAAAGAAAGCAAGCGAAAGAGGGCTGGGGCAGGTGGCCTGGCTTCTCCACAGCAAATGATGTTTTGATATTCATCGAAGCAAAGAATCAAACTCAGCTCTTACAAGGAAAAAAAAATATTAAAGCTCTAAACCTCAGGTTCAGAGACCTAGTTTCTGGACCCCTTTTTTATTCCTCCAACCGTTCAGTGGAATTAACTCAACATAGCTTTATATCTAGGAAAGGTTATGAAAGTGTCTGAGTTACCTGAAATAGGTCAGAGGTCCCATCCAGCCTCAACGTTGGGAGCATGCAGTTTCCTACAATGGAATGAGCACTGGTCTGGGTGTGTACTCCAAGCTTCGTCGTGAGCTCACTACATGACCTCAGACAAGTCATAACTTTCATTCTTCTCTTTCCTCTTCTGTAAATGAAGAGCTTTGGCAAATGAGCACTGAAGCTTGTTCAAGTTCTACGATCACTTAACCTTAAGTAGCTTCCTCAATATAGGAAGTGAAAAAAGGAGCCATGTTAGCTTTGCTGACACATCTTCCCTCATATGTCACGGAAGGCCAGAGAGTATAATAAAAGCATCTTTGTCCCCGAAACCATGCTCAGTCTCCAAGCAATGCAGCCTGTGATCAGGAAAACCTATTTTGCTGTAATTGAGTGGGATAGTTCTAGGAAAAAATTATATCGAATTTCACTAAATGTGCATTCATTTGGTTAACCAGACCACTAGGACTGACATACTGTACCGATTACATAATGTGAGCACCTTCAACATCCTTCCATTTTCGGTGAATTGGCTTTTTAGCTATCAGTCTAAAGGCCACTATAATTTATTTTCTTTGTGGTAGTGGCAAACATGTCTAAATTAGTTAAATTACTTTAATATGTGGTTGCTGTAAGGATCAAAAATTCTCATCCACTCCTTCCAAGGAAACATCCACCCACAACATGTGGAATAAATCTTCATTTTCATTTCTCTGCTTCATTTTTGGTTCTTCTGAATGATTTCATTTTTGTCGTTGCTAAATCAGCTCGAATTTTGGATCTGACTAAATAATCTAATATCTGTGCTAATCTTTGGCCAAATAATACTTTCCTTCATTTTGCACCCCACCAGCAAGGCAACATAATTGTGATCAATTATAATGGCTGGATGGTGAGCTCTTCATTCTGTCCACAGCAAGATAAATGCCCTCCTTGCCTGAACAACCTCTTGCAGAATGATATTCTGACCTCCTCGCATTCCCTGTCCTTCTCAGAGGAGGCCAGTACAAGTCGTGCTGCTGACCCACGTGGATGTAATTCGAGCAGTTTGAAAAATGTGGAAACACATCATTAGCAATGTCTTTAAACAGCACCGTTCTCTCAGATGTTCATAGTTCTTTAAAGTTATAGAATAATTATTACTCCTTCCAGCACCACTCTAAAGTGTATATGGCACAGCAAGAATTATATTTGTCAAGGAACATGACAGTTATAAATAAATAAAAATTTTTCCCATGTCTCATACAGCACTTTTATTTATGGGATCTATATATCCCTTATCTCTTTCACAAAGAATGTGAGGCAGCTTACAAACTACTATGTACAGCACAATTTCAATAAAATAGGCAGAAAATCAGGATAGAAGGTAAGATAGCTCTCCCCAAACAAGATAAAAAGGCTTAAAGGATAATGTGACAGGTTTAATTACACAGAAATCTGCAAGTTCTCCTTTGAAAGGTCAAGACCAATAGGTAAACACAGTATCAACTATATAAAAATGCCTAAAAATCAGTAAAAGACCAACCACTGAAGTGTGCATTTTGTACAAAGAATATGGTTATTAGACCCAGGATAAGAAATACAAATAACCAAAAATCTTGTGGAAAAAAATAAATTCTAAGTTTTAAGGAGTTTCAAATTAAAACAAGGCAACAATTTGCACACAACTCAATGCCAAAACATAAAAAGAGCCATAACATGCAGTATTGTATGGCCATTTTGGTTGTTTTAATTTTTTTTTTCTGGTGCAAATAATGCTGCAATGGATGGTGAGCTCTTCATTCTGCCCATAGCAAGGTAAATGCCTTCCTCAGTACATATATTTTTTGGTAAATACACAAACATTTCTATAAGATAGGTTCCAAAGCAAAATTGCATTAAAATTTATATGCATTGTTAAAACATGATAAACACTGCCAATTTACTCTCCTAAAGTATTGTACTAGTTTATACTTACATCTGTAGAATCTGAGTGAGCCCATTTTCCCTAAACATGCGATTACCATACAACCCAGCAATTATACTCTTGGCCATTTATCCCAGAGAAATACAAGCTTATGTTCAAACAAAAATTGTACGTGAATATGCATAACAACTTTATTTATAACACCCTGAAATTGGAAACAATCCAATGTCCTTCAATGGTTGAGTGTTTAAACAAATTGTGGTACATCCATGTCACAGACTCCTACTCAGCAATAAAAAGTTGATATCTGCAACAACTTGGAATCCTCAGTTATGTTGAGTGACAAAGCAAATTCCAAAAGGTTCTAAGCTATATGATTCTGTGACTATAACATTTCTGAAGTGATCAAAGTATAAAAATGGAGAACAGATGAGGGGTTATCAGGAGTCAGGGGTTGGGGGAGGGGCCAGAATGAGGCAGGTGTGGTATAAATGGGCAACACAAGAAATCCTCGTGGTGACTGAACTGCTCTGTATCTTAACTGTGATGGTACCTCCATGAACCTACACACGTGATAAAATTGCATGGAACACACACACAAATGAGTACAAGTAAAGCTGGGGACATCTGAATAAACTTGATGGACTATATCAATACCTATACCCTAATGTGCTAGTATACTATAAGTCTGTAAAATGTTACCATTGGGGGAAACTGGGTAAACCATATACAGGATCTGTCTGTATTACTTCTTACTGTTGCATGTGAATCTACCATTATCCCAAAATAGAAAGTTCAATTTAAAAATATATCTAAGGTGGATCTATATGATGTAATATGAGGTCTATGATATTCAGTGAGTGAAAAAATCATGTTACAAAATAATAAGTACAGTCTTAATCTATACGTGATATATAAACAAAGCCATATATCAGATTGTGTGTGCATGTATGTGTCTGTGTTTGAGAGAGAGAGAGAGAAAAAATAAGTAGAAAACTCTGGTTGCCTCTAGAGAAGGGGGAAGGGAAAAGATTAGTTTCTAGCCTATATTCTCCTGTATTGTTGTAGTGCTTTACAGCCAACATACCTGACTTTTGTGATTTAAATATTATTTTAAATTGTAGCACGAGGTTAAATTTATCAATAAGGAGGTAAACCAATGAGTATGAGCAGTGTCTCCTCAAGCAAACTGGGGCCAAGGAGGTGTGCTGGCCAGAGGCAAGTTTCCACGAGAGCCACGAAGCCAAAACACCACAGCGAGGAACAGGAGGGCGTAGGAAGGGGTGTGATTTGCAGGGCACTGAAGGGTGGAGAGAGAACAGTATCCTAGGAAGACTTGTGGGGAAGAAATGCAGAGGGTAGAAAGTAAGAGGGAAGCTGGAGATATACGCTTTTGAAGTTGCTTGGTGAGGACAGGGATAAAACATTGCTTTTGGTTTGCTATTTGGGCTAGGGTATTCATCATTTATCAAGGAGGTGACGGCTTGCTTGTATCAGAGGATTCCACTTAGCTCTTGCCAAAATAACCCTCAGGGAACCAACATGAGGATTCTGCCAACTACTGAGTATGTCTATTGGAACCTTACATTCTGGGGCAGGGGATCACGTGGGCCTGTGGTCTCATTGGAGCCCTTGTCAGAAAAATTTGATTCAAGACTCTATCATCTGATCTTCATAGCCCCGATTGTGAAAGTGAAGCTGGGAGGCATTCCTGGTCTAGGGATCAGCATAAGGTAACAACCCTCACCGCTCCCCCCGGACCCCCAAAAGCTGGAGAGTTCCATTTCCCCAGTGACGGAGCATGTTTAGAAGACGATGAAAAGAGGGGGACAGATCAAAGATAGAAAAGGGAGATAATTGGTAACATACCTTTTCTGAGAAGGCTGGAGTCCACGACATGAGGAAGAGAGCTGACCTCTCTGGGAGGAGGGACATCACTTCAATTTTGTCAGAAGGAAAGAACAAAGGACGGACACAGGTGTAAGTTGGTTTATAGGTGCAGATGGCAGGAAGTGAGGTAATTCCCACCCAAGGGCCTCGATTTCCTCTGTGAAGCAGGAGCAAAGACATCTATCACAAGTGAGGGATGAGATGGGGACTCAAGGCCTAGAAGAAATGTTTGAAATGCTTGTTTCACAAGACTGAAATGTGAGTGGACAAGAGGACAGTGGGGTTCCCCTGGATGGGAGTGGTTTGAAAGTCAGCGTCAATGACAGGGAAGACCCTCCTAAGCTGGGGGATTTTCTTCTCCAGTCGGGCTTTGCTGCCAAGAAGATGCGAAGAAGGCACACTGTTGAGTTCTTCCAGGATTTTTTTTTTTCACCCAGGCTAGTGTGATGAAAGAACAAAACAGGCCAGTAATAGAGGGCAAGATAGTGATCGATATAATGGACCATGGATCTAATGTGGCTTCAAAGGCAAACAAAGACAGAGTAGATTGATGGATACGGAAAAGGAGGGGGGCCAAGGAGCTAAGGGTCTCAGTCAGATGAGGTATCGGGTGCATGAGTAGGCAGACTAGATTAGACAGAATGAGAAAGAGAGTTATAGTCAGAGTGGGAGATTTGAGAGATGACAAGGTCCAGGGTGTGACAGAGAAGTGGGTGCTGGAGGTGGTGGAGTAGATTAAGGAATTCAGGAAGCCAGAGTATTGGCTAGGTGATTCGTGACCACAGTAACGTCTCCTACAGGGGTGGTGGGTTGAGGTGGGAGTATTGTGAGCTAGAAGGAAAGTCCTCGGGGAATGAGAGGCAGCATCTGGGAGGCCAGTGGATGAAGATACCACCAGAACCTCAGAGGAGCAGCCATTTCTCCAGAAAGGTTTGGATGCTGCATCAGGGAACAGCGAGCAGCCTATTTCCATCTGCTTGCCTTGGGTATGCAGGGTATGGAAGAATACTTAAGAGAGCTGCAAAAGAAGCAATAGAGATGGGTTTCAGTTCAGGCAAGGAGAAGGAAGTTCTCTGTGGGTCTGAGGTACTAAGAACTCCACTGTGAGCAGACGTAGCAGAAGGGGCCAGGGATGAAGAGGAGGCTTCAGTCTGAGTGTGTTTGGGTCACAGTTTGTGAAAAGAATTGCCATTAGAAAGATTTCAAAACAAGCGTCTGTGTCCAGAAAGCATTAATGCCTTCTTTTCAAAGACATACCCATATGCCAGCTTTAACTGTCCTTCATTTTCAGCGGTGACCCTCTGTGTGTGGTCTGGCTCTAGAGGACAATGCCTAAACAGCAGTATTTTCTCCCTGCTCAGGACTGTCCTTGGGTTTCTTGGGTTCCAGCGGCTGTTGGCTGAGTCTGGCATGACTTTTACTTTTGTCTCCTTATTTCCCAGTTTGTTAAACCTCATGGCTTGAAACGAGTTCTCCCACCGAGGATTGCTCTAGGCCAGTGTTCTCTGGACGGTTTTCTGTGTCTGTCTCTCCCCACATCTTTCGACCTTGCACTTGCTATTGTCCTCCAGTGACGCCTGAGCTGTTCTACTCCCACTTCACTTCTGCTTGGATATCCACCCTCTGCCTTTACCATTTGCAGGGCAATAAATGGGGTTAGAGGGCAGCCACGGTGCCTGTAAAACCGCCACATGGATGCCAGTATAACCAATGCCCGTTATTAATAAAAGAAATGATGTGGGACCTAACTTTCAGGACTCCTTGGTTGCACCTTGGATAGCTACACAAATTCTGCAGGTATTGTTGAGTAAAACAAAAGTTGGTGTGTAAACAACGAGACTGCACTTACCAATTTTCCCCTCCATCGAAGGAAAAAGCCTTCCTCGTTTCATTGTGACTCGATTACTAACTCTTAGAATGCAAGCCGTGACCCCGTCTTGATGAGTAGATCACGCGTGTTTGTCATTGTTTTTCTCACTCGCCAGATGTGCACCATGCACCGTGTTGAACAGATCAGCCTAAAACACAAATCCGGTTACATGGGGAAAACACACTTAGCAAACTGGTTTCACTACGCAACAAGATGACTTAGAGTGGTCACAAAAGCTATTGCCATTTAGATATTTTTTTATCAAAATTCTTTCCATAATTTTCAATTCAATGTTCTCTTTCATTTTGTTTTGTTCTTATTGTTTTACAACTGGTTGTTACAAGAGCTCTCAATATTTTCTGGGTGGTGCTGTGAGTGATTTATTACTCCATTATTGACCCTATTTTGTTATCACCTATCACGTAAAATGCTGACACACTGTCTCGAACACAGGAATTACTGTCTACCGCACCCATCTTGAAGGGCTGGAGAAACGTCTGATACCAGAGAAAGCCCCATGGTGCAGGTCCTCAGACAGAGTTTCAACAGCAACTTCACGGACTCACTAGTTTGTTCTCTAGTAATATAAAATAAACAAAAATGTAATTTATCATTGCTGTGGAAGACTTAACTCAAAATTATCAAGATGTGTAACTCCAGAACCTCCCTGATATCAGAGGCCTTTTTAAAGAATCTGGGTAGAAACTCGGGGTTAAGTTACCCTACATATACCTTTTCTAAAATCCTATTTCTACCATCTAAGATAAATACATTTTTCCTTATAGCGACAACTTGAGTTGGCCGAATCAGGCCAAGTGAAGGGCTATTCCTTGCTTGAGGCATCTTCTTGCTTTTTCTTTCCCCTGATATGTGTCAGCAAGTCTGCACATGTAGCCTGTGCCTCAGCAGCCTGGGAAAACGCAGGCAGGAGCCGCCCTTAAGGAGAAAACTGTGGAGGAGAGCACAACAGGGAAAGAGAGAACATGGGTCTTTGCCGATATAAGTAACCTTCACCCCATTTCTCTAGCTCTCAGAAGTCATTGTTAGTCTCCATCTAAATATAACATTTCTTTCAAATTGAATTGAATCCGAAGTCAAATCCACCTCATGCTTTCAAAATATGTGAAGAACCTATTGCAAATGGCCTGCAAGAGAATATCCATTACGCAGAAAAAGTGTGCCCTCGAGCTGTTTCTGGAGTAAACAAAATTCTGAGAAGAAAGCTCTAGAATTTTGTCAGCACCAGTACTGCTACTGAATGTTTGTCTCCTTAACTCAGGCCCTATTGTACTTATAAAAGTTTCCCTGTCTCTTGTCAGTAAGTGGGTGAGGCTAGGTTTGGGGTCAAAGACGTTTAAATGGCTGAAATTATGCTCTTTGGGGTTTTGACCAAATTTGAAAATTTTTCCAGCCAACATTTCTTCAAATAATTTTTCTATTTCATTCTCTCTCTTCTCTTCTTCTGAGACTCCAATTACGTGTATATTAGATGGCTGATGCCATCTGACAGGTCATTGAGGTCCTATTCTTTTTCCTTCAATCTTTTTTTCTCTCCCTATTTGGATGATACCCACTGTCTTCAAGTTCACTGAGAATTTCCTATGTTGTGTTCATTGTGACCTTAAGTCCTGACCAATGAGTTTTCAATTTTGGATATTTTATTTTTCAGCTCTAAGATTTTTATTTGGTTTTTTTAAGGTTGTAATACCTCTTGAAATTTCCTATCTCTTCACCTACTACATGCATATTTTTCTACAGATTCTTCAACATATTCATCATAGTTATTAAGTTTGTGTTAATTCTAACACCTGGGTCACATGTAGGTCTGTATTTATTGACTATTGTTGATCTTTACTATGGGTTGCATTTTCCTGCCTCATTGCACATTTAGTACATTTCTATTATATACTGAGCTTTATGGATAACAAATCAAATAGACTTTGGATTCTGCTATCTTCCTCAGAAGAAAATTGAGATTTGTTCTAGCAAGCAGTTAAATTAAATTATTTGGAGCCTGTCCAATAGCATTTCTGTGATCATAGAAATGTTCTATAATTTGCGAAGTTCAATACAATAGCCATTTACCACTATAAGCATTTGAAATGTGGCTTGGAAACTACGTTTTAAATTTTATTTAATTTTAATTGAATTTCAAAGGCCACATATGCCTAGATGTTAGTATATTGAATAGAACAGCTATGATGACTTGGTTTCAGGCTTTGATAGGGCAAGTCTATTTTGGTTTTGCCCATATTCCTAGGGCATAGCTATTAGTCCTGGGGAATAATCCTTACTCCTAAGGTGTGCCCTTTTGTGGTCTCAAGGGAAAGTCTTAAATGTTTACCATTCAGCTCTAACTTGGTAGAAACTGAACTCTAAACTCCATCTCCCAATGCAAGGCAGCCACTCTTTTGGCCCTCCAGCTGTCACTTTCCCCTGGGTTCCTTGAGTTCCCCCCATGCCTGTCCTTGCACATGCATACATCAGGGGTCAGCTGAGAATTTGAGGGAAGTTTGTAAATGGATTTGGGAACTTCCCCTCTGAGGCTCCCTCCTTCCTGGAATGCTCTCCTCCCCAATTTCCAGTTGCTATGGAAACCCTAAAATCCAGCCTCTGACACCTCAGCTCAATAGGACTGCCACTTTCTGCCTGAGCTCTGTCTCCATCCCCCATGGGAAGTAGTTAGTGCTGTCAGAGGAAAAGCCTGATCAATGAAGGTCTCTCCCAGTGGGATTCCCTTTTTTCCAAGGGTCATATCTTCTTCCGTTTTTTGTCTACAGAACCAAACCATTTTAACTGAAAATTCTTTTGAAGGAGTCATACTTTGAAACATTATTCTCCATCCACAATTTGGAATGGATGATCCACTGTTGAAAGCAGATTTTGATATGGGTTCATGAGACCAAACAAGAGATTCCTGGGTGTTTCCATATTCTGACTGCAAGTGGTAGAAAACTTGTCACAATTTTGGCTTAAGCAAAAGGAGAATTTAGTGATAAGCCTAGGTTAAAATTCCATAGTACGGCTGACTCTAGGCATAGCTGGCTTTGGGGCTCACGACGCATTACCAGAACATAGTTTTTTGCTTTTTGGCCCTCCCCCACCCACCTCCCACTTTTGGACCTGCCTATTGCATTCATAGAATTAATCCCAGCTTCCTGGACTTCCAGGCAAGGTGGAGGTGTCGGTAGATACACTTTGTCCCCTTGCACAACCAAAAGGACAACAACAAATTTAAAAACAAAAAATAACCAGAACTGCCAGAAAATCAAACTATATGGAAGTCCGACAACCAAGGAGTTAAAGAAAAAACATTCATCCAGACCGGTAGGAGGCACAGAGATGGGCAGCTGGGGCGCACACAATGCATGGCAAGGCTACGGCTGGCGGACCTGGGCAGGCAAGGGAACGGCTGGTGGATCCCATGCATGGTCCCACATTTGCATGCAGATAAACTGGGAGGAGCAACTGGGGAGTGAAAGAGACCATGCAACCCAGGGTTCTGGTGTGGGAAAAGAAAGCCTCAAAACCTCTGCTGGTAAAAACCTGTGGGATTTGCAGTGGGAGAAGCTGACAGTCTCACAGGAGAGTTTGTTGGAGGGACCAACAGGGTCCTAGAACATATGAAAACTCACCCACCTGGGAATCAGCGGGGTAGCGGGGGAAGTGACTGAAAGCTGGCCAAGAGCCAAGCAAACAGCATTGTTCCCTCTCTGTCCCCTCCCCACATACAACACCACTAGGCAGCACGTGGGTTGACTCACCCTGGCAAACACCTAAGGCTCCACCCCTCACAACATAATAGGCATGTGGACACAAAAAAGTGTGGCCCAAATGAAAGAACAGATCAAAGCTCCAAATATAGAACTAAGCAATGAAGAGATAGACAACCTATCAGATGCAGAGTTCAAAACACTGGTAATCAGGATGCTCACAGAAATGGTTGAGTATGGTTGCAAAATGGACAAAAAAGTGAAAGCTATACCAAGTGAAATAAAGAAAAATATACAGGGGACCAACAGTGAAGGGAAGGGAACCGTGACTCAAATCAATGATTTGGAGCAGAGAGAGGAAATGAACATTCAACCAGAACAGAATGAAGAAACAAGAATTAAAAAATATGAGGTGAGGCTCAGGAACTTCTGGGACAACTTAGAAAGGTCCAACATCTGAATCATAGGGGTGCCAGATGGAGAAGAGGAAGAGCAAGAAATTAAAAACTTATTTGAACAAATAATGAAGGAGAACTTCCCCAATCTGGCAAAGGAAATAGACTTCTAGGAAGTCCAGGAAGCTCAGAGAGTCCCAAAGAAGTTGGACCCAAGGAAGTACACACTAAGGCACATCATAATTACATTACCCAAGATTAAAGAAGACTCTTAAAAGCAACAAAAGAAAAGGAGACAGTTACCTAAAAGGAATTCCCATAAGACCATTGCTGATTTCTTAAAAGAAACGTTACAGGCAAGAAGGGGTTGGAAAGGAGTATTCAAAGTCATGAAAGGCAAAGACCTACATCCAAGATTACTCTATCTAGCAAAGCTATTATTTAGAATGGAAGGGCAGATAAAGTGTTTCCCAGATAAGGTAAAGTTAAAGGAGTTCATCATCACTAAGCCCTTATTAAATGAAATATTAAAGGGACTTATCTAAGAAAAAGATGATCAAAAATATGAACAGTAAAATGACAATGAACTCACAACTATCAACAACTGAACCTATAAAAACAAAAACAAAAACAAATGAGCAAACAACTGGAACAGGAACAGAACCACAGAAATGGAGATCACATGGAGGGTTATCAGTGAGGAAGGGGAGGATGGAGAATGGGGGAAAAGGTAGAGGGAATAAGAAGCACAAATGGTAGGTACAAAATAGACAGGGGGAGGTTAAGAATAGTATAAGAAATGGAGAAGCCAAAGAACTTATATGTACAACCAGTGGACATGAACTAAGGGCGGAATGCTGGGGGCAGGGGAGGGTGCAGTGCAGAGGGGAATAAAGGGGAGAAAAAAATGGAACAACTGTAATAGCATAATCAATAAAATATATTTTTAAAAAAGGAATTAATCCCTGCTTCTTGGGACTGCAAGGAGGTGGTAGCAGCTTCAGCCCTTCAGCCTGTCAGATGTCCAGTACAGAGGAGGACATTAGGGCCTACTTTCCAGAAGATCCCATGAAAATCTCACTGCTTCTCATAGGGCTGCCTGGGCGGTGTGCTCATTTCTGCACCACTCATGGAGCCATGAAATAGGATAAAAAAGTGGCCTAAGAGGGGCTCCCCTACTTTACCCCACAGCCAGAGTGCTGTCAGTTTCACCAGCCCCTCACTGACTGAGAGTGGGGGCGGGGCAGGCCCCCTGCTAAATACCTGGGTTCTTTTTCTCTGGAAGAGCAGACACACACTGGGACAAAAACAACAGAAGCCCACTAAGATGGTTATGGGAGGAGACTGAGACCAAGGTACCTGCAGGGAGGTAAAAGGCTACCGACTGGGGAGGCAGGGAGCCTGAGAGAGAAAGGCTGCCTCTTATTCCACTTTGCCTCTCTGCTCGGGGCTTCTGGAAGCAGGTACTGTGCTGTATCATTGCTTCATGGTTAGGTGCTTGGGGACCTGCAATGAGTGAAATCCATGAAATTTAGATACCACAGCGGTATCTTAAAAAGGTATCAGGTGGAGAATGGTTTTTAATGTGGAATCCAGGCCTCCAATTAGAGGCTTGTTCCACTTGCTAAATTTGGTTTGGGTTAAATACCCAATGACCTCTTGTCGCTATAGCATTTCATCACTGTGGCGAATGCTCGGGAACAAATCCTCCTCTCCCTGCCCTTTCCAATGGTACACAATCTCTATGCCATTAGCGGTATGAATTCTTTTTCCAGATAAATTGCCCGGCCCTCTCAATCTGTTCCATTACTGAGGAAGCAATCCAAGGGAAAAAAGAAGGCCGTGCCAAACACAGCGATGGCTCCAAATACTCACTTGGCTTGGACAACGCCTGGCCCACATCTCCTGTGGCTCCAAGCTAACTAGCAGCATTTGGGGGTGGCCGGCGGGGGGTTGCGGGGGACTGCTTTTTCTCTTCCCCTCCAGAAAATCAAAGAAAATATAGAGGACCCCAGAGACCACTGGAAAATACCTTGGGAGTCTCCCAATTCACTCCAGCCTCATTGGTTGGTTGCTCCTAAGCACCTTCCAACTAGAACTTGATCTTTTTTAAGATAGCCCAGTGAAAGACTTCCTTCAGTAATTCAGAGGACTCCATCCGATTTTTCCAGAAAATGTCTGTACTTTTTCATATCTTATATTTTTGTACAGTAAGCATCCCTCACTTTTGCCACAAAAAATTAAAATAAGTCTGGATATTCAAAATCTAAGGATTCCCACAAAGCTTTGCTCCCTTAGAGCTTTCCTCGATAACTAGTAACTGACAGGGACGTCGCTGCCCACAGCGTTTCAGACTTTTTCTGTCACTACAATTACATAAAATAATAAAAAAAAGAAATATACTTTTGACAAATTAAAACATGGGACATGGCAGATGCCTCTGGAAAGAAGAATTCCCATCGGCTCTTTTCATACTTCTATTCCCTTTGTGATAAACTCCTAGTCTTTTGAGGAAATCGGGTAGCTCTCCAGTTTTACGAAACCAGCCAGCTCACTTCCCTCAGTTCCACCTTCCCAATGAACTGGTCCTTTGAGGGGTAAAGGTATTCTGGTACTTTCTTCCTCCCTCCAGCCCTCCCACCACACGCCTTGCTTCTGCGCTTTGCATCCCACCTCCCCGAGGACACCTGCCGCTGAACGCATTCTCAGCTTTGTTTGTTTCCCGATAAGATTACTGGCCAGGTGCTGTAGTCTTGGGCTTGCTGGGCAATTGCCTGGCAGTTCCTGTGACCTACTCTCTGGACAGAGCAGACTTCTTCATTATTCACGACACGCTGGAGTTCCAGTTACCAGCACTGTCCACCTCCGAGGCCAGACAGAAACTTGTTTAGCCAGTTTCCTTCTTTCACTAGGTTGTTCCAAGACTGACACACGCAGATTGAGAAAAACACTAAGAGTTTCTGTGTTCCCAGGAATAAATCCCACCAGAACAAGCCTCGGTCTGTTGCTAAACTATGATTGTCATTTCCTCTCCCGGCTTGTTCTCCCCCTCCGCCCCCACCTCCCTTTGCTACAAAGCTATGGACCATCAAGTTTTAATGCAGTGTTGAGTTGTTGATTAAAACAGCGTGCTATTTTCTGAATGTCAAACAACATATGACAATAAAGCAGGCAACACGTATCAGGAAAATAAATGTGTGCTGCTTCGGCACTAGATGTAAATGCACAAATGGCTGATCTTTAAAAGCTTCCATGTTCACGAGAAGTCTTGAAGCATTAAAATTGATGACGGTGATTAGGTTGCCTTTCAGAGGAGCAAAATCTGTATAACTGAATCCTCCTGGGCTTAGCCATTTTCAGTCCAAGCATATTAACTTGGCTCACTGTGAGTCTGCTTTTGTGTACACCCGCACAGTGTTTAACCATGAGCGCAGTGGGCCCCAAATTAAAACCATATTTTGTTAGCACCGCATGTTCCAGCCTTGACAGTATTTATCAAAGGGGAAGCTGCTGGATTTATTGAAAGAAATGAACTCCACCAGGGTCTGGCAGACCCAGCCTTAACAGGGAGTTGTTATTGTTACCCTGCCTGTCAATGGGCTCTGCCGCTGTTGGCTCAAGGCTGTTTACTCACGTTGAGCACGGTTTGCTACTGTTAGCTCTCCAGTGTCCATCTCCCCACTGCCTGGGCCTCAGGGGTGTCATCGGCTTTACATTCATTTATGCTTCAAGGTCCCCTTTGTGTTCCTTCTTTTCTGCAAAGTCTTGGCTGCCTAAATCCAAGGTCGTTTCTTCCTCCTATGACCTCTCCAGCCTCAGTCTGGGCGTCACTCTGGGACTGTGGTGGAAATGTAGAGGCTCTGCGCCAGCCCCCCGCATCTGCATTTGAGCAAAATCCCCTGTGTACACTGAAGTCCGAGAAGCATTGCTCTACCCGTGCTCACCTTTTCTACCACTTACTCTCAATGGGAATCGTGTTACCTCCACAGGTGTTTTGTAATTTTAGAGGGGATTTTGGGGTTGTCACCATGACGGGTATGCATGGCATCAGAAGCAGGGACTATGCTGGGCTGCCTGCAGGGCAGAGCTCACCTTCACGTAAGGAAGACTTGAATCATAAGTCATATGATTTTCTAAAGGGCTGCCAGGCAGTCAGGTAGGTGAAAAACCTATTTTTAATTGTCTTCTATCTTTAATTATCTGAGCCAGAACCTAATTCCTTTTTAAATATAGACACAAAGTACTGCTTGCACAGCTAAAATGCACACTGAATATTTTAGGAATTCAACTTCTGTGAAAATTCAGGGACAACTGTGCTTTGTTTTGTTCAGAACTTGACTTTTGTTTGTGTGTTTTGGAAATGCACATTATCCATGGTGTCAGCCGAAGTTCACTACCACCAATCCAATGTCAACAGGACTCGCCAATCTTGGGTGCAGTAAAAGGAGAAACTTCACTGAAGTGAACAATTTGCCAAGCGGGGAAACATAGCTTTTGGTGTAACCATAAAGAGCACGCTACAGAGACAAAGGAGAAAGCTGATTGGTCCATTTTTACACAGATGAGAAATCCAAATTTACACAGTCTGGTCCAAATAGCACTGTCTCTCCAATTGCTCGGCTTCATGTGACCTGACTGGTTGTTATGGAGTTGTTTGATTGGTCAATATAGATGCAAATGAGGATATGGCTGTGAAACTTTAATTGGACCGGGCAGGTCTCAGCCCCTTGATTGAAATACATTCCCAGGCTCTCCTTTATAAGGGTTGATTCAGCCAGCAGGAGCACAGTGCAGGGGGCTGAAGGTTCAGTTTGTGTGTAGCTTGCCCCTGAAATGCAGCATGCCTGAGAGACCTCTGTTGGTTGGACTCACGTTATGATTTTGCACCCAGTTAAGCAAGCTTCTTCTTGGCAGATATAGTGCTTCTCAAGGTCCACATTGGTGATGCCGTCACAGTATTTCAGTCTCTAGGACAAGGTATCTGTATTAGTCTGTGTGTGCAGCTGTCCCAATAACAGTGATTTTATATCTGACTACTTCACTGTGTTTTTTGGTGTAAGTACACCTGAGCCTTTATATATGAAAATATATTATTTTACTGCAATTTGTTTTCATTTAATTTCTTTATACCAGAGTTAAGGAAGGAATTCACTATACTGACTTTGAGTTAGTTATATTATTCATGTGTGAATTCATTATATTATTCATGGATTCTATTTCAAGAAAATAAAGAAGTCATTTTAAAACTATTTTTCATAGAAAGAGAATGTTGGATCTGATGCAGTTGGGAACCTTGGTGTCATATTCTTTAATTGGCCCTTATATATTGTCTTATAATCTTGGGTAGGACTGTGTTTTATAAACTTGGTTTTCTAGTCACTACTTAGCTCACTTAATACTCAGTATGTGTAATGCACATACTGAGTATTAAGTCATTGATTATGTGGCTACTTCAAGGACAGCCTCCTCCCCATGTTCCATATCTCAACTGCTACTGAGTTTCTACTGTGTGCAGAGCATTGGATGCCTGGCTACACCCATCATTAAGAAAGGATTTGGACCCAAGTGTCTGTCAGTGTAAACACACACACACACACAATGGACTATTGTTTAGCCATAGAAAAGAACGGTATCTTACCACTTGCAACTGCATGGGTGGACTGAGAGGGTATTACGCTGAGAGAAATAAGTCTGTCAGAGAAGGACAAATACCATATGATTTCACTTACATGGGAAGCCTAAAGGACAAAACAAATAAACAAACAAAATAGAAACAGACTCATAGATGCAGAGAACAGACTGATGGTTGTCAGGGCGAAGGTGGTTGGGGGCTGAGTGAAAAGGGTGAAGGAATTAAGAAGTACAGATTGGCAGTTATAAAATAGTCATGAGGATGTAAAAGTGCATCATACGGAATATAGTCAATAATATTGTAATAACTATGTATGGTGCCAGGTGGGTACTAAAATATCAGGGGTGGGGATCACTTTGCAAAGTATGTAATAGTCTAACCACTATGCTGTACACCTGAAACTAACACAAAATAGTTCTGAATGCCAACTGTAATTGAAAAATAAAAAAAAGAAAACAAAAGAAAGGGTTTGACACTCTGTTGTCCGTGAGCCAGGTACAAATCCTTAACACAAAGAATTCTGAAACAATGGGGTGACCTAGAAGCGGTCCACTAGGGCAACAAAAGCAACATGCTATGGGATGATGGGAAAGGAAACAATTCCAACACATACACGCACATACACCAGTCTGGAGCAGCAAGTGCATTGATAAGTTCCTTTCCTTATACGTGCTTGTATTTACAGGGTTGGCCACCATCTTCTTTGCCTCCTTGAATTATTCAATAGAACCTTCTTAAGAGCCAGTCTCGAGTCTTCTAATTCTTTTGTATTGCTGCCAAGCTTCAGTGCTGTGCCAAGAAAATCCCTTCTATTTCTTGGGACAAATTCCAAAAGCATACAATCTTCTTAATCTTGTGTGATCATATGATTTTACTGGTGTAGGCTAGACTGGCCTGCTGGCCAGGGCATCTGGACTTTAATCTGCCAGCAATCTGCATAGGTTACCTCAGCACTCTGGGCCTCATTTTCCTCATCGGGACGGACAAGACACCACACTGATCCTTCCCAAACTTGGGGAGATTTTTAAAAATACAGAGTTCACTGGCGTCTACTCCAGACATGTTGAAACAAGACTTTAGGGGTGGATCCCAGGCATCTGTAGATTGCAGAGGATATCTGGTAATTCTGGTAGGTGGCCACATTTGCTTCTTAAACTTCAAGGTACATACAAATCACCCGGGAGAACTTAAGATTTTGATGCCAATGCTGCTCATCCATGAACGACACTCCAGTAGCCAGAAATAAGGGACGTTCATGTCTCTTTCAGCTAAATATTCTCCGTTATATCAATTACTAATGCATAATGTTATACAAAATGACTCATTAAAAGAGTCCACTTAGTGTTAGATGACCTAGTTAAATGGTGATGGTAGAGTATAGAATTATTTCCTTCATTTATAAATTTTAAGTGATATTTTAAAATAATCTGAGGTGGATTTATTCCCCTTAATTAGCAACCCGGAGTACAGTGTTGGAAAAGAATTTTCAAAAATCCCTATGGCCAGACAAATTTTTGACCTATCAGCCGACTTCGAACTGACCTTTTGCAGCACATGAGGCTCAATGCCGGGTCTGATCTGAACGTCACAGGAGACACTCACCATTTCTGGGTCCTCCCCGTGGGCCAGCTTATGGCTGAAATTCCTTTAAACAGGGGACAGAGATTTCACTCACTCCATAATTAGTGAGGAGACTTAAAATACAAAATCTCTGAGGAAGGTAAAGCACTGACTTTAAATCTTATCAGAATAAAGAAATAATGGGGGAGGTTTTCATGGAAAGAGATTTCCATAGGAAACAGTTGGGTTTGGGGATATGAGTGGAGCAGAGAATAAGATGTTTCAAGGAAGGGAAGCCAGGGACTGAAGTACACTTGACCTTCTCCATAACTTTGTCCCGAGGAGGTTGCCGCTATTAACTAATAAACTATCCCACCTAACTGTCTTCCTGAGAAACAGACACCCCCCAATTCCTTGGCCTGCGCACTTCCTGAGTTCAGGAGAGAGGCCCTTAGGCAACTTCTTCCAAACAGCTAACCTCCAAGCAGTCTTTTTCTGCAAACAGCTGCTAACATGCTCACCAAGGGTCCCAGGGAGGAGAGGGGTTTGGTTAAGAGATGCTTCTGGGGACTGAGGGTTGGGCAGAACTGACGCGGACACTAGAAAAAGAGGAAGGTGGGGTGTGCTGCGCCCCGCCCCCCGCCCGCGGAGAAGGCTTGCCTCCGCCCTGCACAGCCGCTCAGGCTCAACCGCTTGGCAACACAACCTCTTCCTAATCTCCTATAACTCACTTCAAAGTCATTACTGCCTGTTTGAGACACATCGTAAACAAGGCTGAGGAAATTTATCTTTCTTCCAGCAATTAAGACAGTCTCTCCCACAAACTGTGAGCCTCACGACACCCCCACTCAAGGAGCAGACGGCAGTGGGAAGATTTTTTCAGAGGCTGCTGCTCAGGCTTAATTTGCCTCTGGGCATAGCGGCTGAGTATCTAAGATCTGGAACAATCTCTAAAAGCAGGGAACAGACTGGGCGCCAAATGGGACATTAAAGCCTGGAAGAGCTTGCTCTAGCAACTTTCCCATCAATGTGTTTTCTTTTACCTCTTAATCGCTTTTCCTCAAAAGGGGGGTGGGGGAGCTGAAGACAAACGTACAGATTATCTGGGCTATTGAGGTCGGAGGAAAGGATTCAAATTATATCTATGCCTCTATAAACCACATGATTCACTGAGTATCAATGACACTCAGACACGAAGTGAATGCTCAATTAAACTAATGAGAAGCGAAAGGAATTTGTTCTGTTCCACCGAAGCCTGCAGCAGCACCGCCTGGCTGAGCAGAGCGGCCCCGGCCTGCGACAAAGAGATGGGTAGGGGGTCTCTCATCTCTGCTGACTCAGAGCAAGTGGACGTGGCTCCCTTCAACCGATGAGCGCACGTGACCTCAGAAGCCTGGCACTAGAAGGGACTTTGGATCACTTAATTCACATTTGTTTTAAAGATAGAGAAACTTAGCACTGGCCAGTGTGGTTCAGTGGGTTGGGCATTGTCCCCAAAGCAAAAGATCTCGGTTAGATTCCCTGTCAGGGCACATGCCTGGGTTGAGGGCCAGGGCCCCAGTTGGGGGCATGAGAGAGGCAATGGATCGTTGCCTCTCTCCCACATCGACGTTTCTCTCTTTCTCCTTCCTTTCCCCTCTCTCTAAAAATAAATAAATAAAATATTTTAAAGATAGGAAACCTGAAGCCCAAAAAGGGAAAGAAATTTGTACAGATTCACTGGTAAATTTTCGGCAAAGTCGAGTCTGCAATCCAGGTGCCTCCTAGATCCACCCAGCTTTCTTACCATTGCTGCCTCCCCAGAGAACACGCAGCTGTCCTGTCTTGTTGCAGGTTTCTAAAATTCCTAGAATTACCAGAGTTGACATTCACCTACCCGTATTTCTTCAGCTCCCTAACTGGGGCTGAATGAAGCTATCATTCACACTGCCCTGTGAGGTCTGAAGACCAGTGGGAAGGGGGCTCTTAGCCAAAGGTCCATGGGAAACTAGAAAAGAAGGGCCTTAGGGCCTTAGGTTTGTGAATTCATAACATATCACCCCCTTGAGAACTCCATTTTCAAATTCAGAGGGAGAAATGAAAGCTCTTACTGAACCAACTAACTCAACACATGCTAAATCCAGCAGGGGCATGAATAGGAGAGAAGGGAACTCTTGAACCATGTTCGGGTCTGCATTCGGAAGTTAGGATCCCCCCATAGAAAATATCGGTCGCCTCCTGTGGTTGGACACAACTGGGGGCTGTACATCCTCACCCAACAAGCTCACTGCCAAGTGGAGCTATTGCCATAAAAGCAAGTCTCCGCTCACATCAAGTTTCGTCAAATGGAGAGACCTTTGTTAGATAGCAGACAAAATTAATCTAAAAAAATTCATTTGTGGTTCGGAAAATATTTCTTTCTCTCCCTTCTGCCTACAGCGCTCCTCATCCACAAACAAGCAAACAAACAAACAGCAAAAACACACAGGCAAGAAACCTTGCCGTCCTAGGCCCTGTCCTGAAGGGGTACCTCTCTGCCTGCCCTCACACATCTTCTTCCCACACGGTGATGAGTCACAGGGCCCAGGGAACTTGTCCACTCAAAGCCTGCACCTCACTTCTAGGCCACTCTTTGGGACCCAGAGCCCCAGGATTCCCTGCCCACGGGCCCTGAACCCATCCCCAGAATCCGCATAGGCTCTGCTCCGAATCTGAGTCCTGAGGACGGGCTGGCCGATGGCTGTGCTCACCCCTGGGCCTGAGGAATGGCCGGGGACAGCTCCTCACAGAGTTGGACATTCAAGCTGGGGTGTCTTTAATGAGTGAGGAAGAGCTGAGTGAGGGCAGAGCAGGGGGATCTGGGGGGCGCAGGTGAAACCCCGGGAGACCCAAGAATCTATACCCAGGCACGTCACTCCGGGCCTCCTGAAGACATATTTTTGAAGGCAAGAGGATAGAAGATGTTCTGTAGCAGTGATTTTTCAACTGGTGTGCTACAAGCATTTTTAAAACATGTAATACCTGACTATATAGTCAGGGACACTGACGTCTTTTCCCTTAGATTGTCAAATTTTTTAAAAGATGACAACAGCCAACACAACAATAGCCTTCTGGTATGAATGAATCAAAATTATACCTATTTTTTGGTGAGAGCAGCAAAAAATATGATTTTTTTTGGAGGGTGCTGCAAAATTTAGTTTCTGTGCACCATGAGATTAAAAAGGTTGAAAATTGCTGTCCCATAGCATAGTTTCTAGGCTGGATTTATGGCTTTTAAATATTTAGACACATGATACGTGGTTCTCCATTTGTTCTCTTGTCCAGTCTTCAAAAAGCCAGGAGGTAGTCTTTTCGAAGCACACACAAAAGACTGGATTCCTATGGTTAGATGGTGGGAAGAGGGGAGACAGGTCCTATCTGGAGAGACACCACACCAGAGGACGCTAACCCCAGCCCTCCACTGCTGCAATAATTTGTGGGCTTGTTGGTTTTTATTCCTCGTTAGCACAAGTTAGTCAGTCCTCTTATATTACCCCTAACCACACCCAGCTCAAGAAATCTGCAGATTCTACCAAATCAAGAATTACTTCTAACACTTGATACAAATAAAGCAAGCTAAATTGTTGAGAGGGACTACAACTGACTTGTTCATTTTATACAGTAGTTAATCCACCCTTGATTGAGCAGATTAACTTGTTGACACACAAATCACATTACTCAAGCTAAAATATTTAAAAACAAATTATCATGAATACAGCATTTAGGGTTCCTGTTTTGTTCCTCAGCTGGACACACATCAGATGGCACTGTGGGCAGCAGCCCCTTGGGGTGGGGAATCAAGCTGGTCTGGGAGCCCAGAACAAAGGGGCTTCCCGGCTTGTATCCTCTCCCCTCTGGAAGGGCCAGACCAGCCCCCAAAGCCGGTTTATGTCACTGTATCAGGCAATAATTCTGCTACTTAACACGCCACATCCCACAAGCCTATATCCAGATATGGGCATCAGAAGTACTTACTGCACAAGATATATGCAATCTGTCTTTTTTTTGTCCTGTGCCAGTTCTACATGTTAAGCAACTTTATCTGCACCTAGGTAAATAGAAACCTAAAAGTTTCTATTTACATCCACTTAGGGCCTTTCTAGGGACAGGCCTGGCCACCATCCATCACATGAAGATTTTCCAACTCTTTGCTATGATTCACATAAATTTGGAAAACTCGAATAATTGTTTTTCAACATTGTCGGCAGTTATGGAAATGTGAGAGTAAGCCCAAAAAGCAGGATCAGAACTAAAACCTGTGACGTTAAAAATCCCAACATTCTATCCAAAATCCTCTGAAAAGTCAATTAGAACCCTAAGTAAATTAACTGGAAGAAAATCTTTATCATTTAACAACAGACAGTAGCAGGTACAAACCTTGGTTGATAGATATGTAAATTTTTCTTTATTTCTCTATAATACCACTTAACTTCTAGATTAGCCATTATCTCACCAGAGGAGTCAAAACTTGATCTCAATTAACTCAGGGTTACATCTTTGTCTAGGGCATGAAGGGGTGTGTGTGTGTGTGTGTGTGTGTGTGTGTGTGTGTGTGTGTTTAGTCTTTCTTTTCTCTTTCCTCTCTTTTTTAATAGAAGTATAATTGACATGCAACATTACATTAGTTTCAGAGACACAACGTAATGATTTGAAATGATCACCACAGTAAGACTAGTTGGCACCTGTAACCACACATAGTTACAGAGTTTTTTCTTTCAGTGAGAACTTTCAACATGTATTCTCTTAGCTACTTTCAGACATACAATACAATCTTACCAACTGTAGTCACCATGCTGTGCGTGATGGACCCACAGTTTATTTATTTTATAACTGGAAATTTGTTCCCTTGGGCTACCTTCACCCCCTTTGCCCGCCCCTCACGACCCACCTCTGGCAAACGCCAATCTGTTCTCTTACACGTATGAACTTGGTGGTGGTTGTTTTTGGTTTGTTTTGTTAGTTCTATCACTGGGTTCCATTCCCATAGGCCTGGGATAATCCTACTTTCAGGAATCCCTTAATGACTATAAATTCTTACTTTCCTTCTGAGCCACTCCCTCCTCCAGAGTCCACAGGCACTGGGGACAGGGATCTTCAAGTGGAACAGCATGTACTCCCAAACCTCTGGTATATGTCAGGGTCCTTCCTTCATCGCCATGGGCTTAGACTTGAAAAACTCAAAAGCCAGGAATACGGGCCCTTTCTATCCCTGTTCTCTGTTGAGCGTCCTTTACTATAGTAATGAGTACAGACACGACCTTGATCAAAGCAACAAAGAGATGAGACGTGGGTGAGAGGGTTAAGAAAAACATATTAGGAGGATAAAGACTATACCCAAACATAATTCTAAGAGAGTTTTAAATGTTTTCGTATAGCCTGTGAGTAGAGTTATCACTCTAAAATACAAACATGATCATCTAACTGCTCTCCCTCAAATCCTCCAGTGGTCCCACTTGCCCACAATGGCAGTACAAGATCCTCTCCATCGGCAAAGTGAGGTCCTGGGATCACTGAGCTGTTTGTCTGGGAGATCTACTATTTGCATGAGCAGAGAGGGCAAACATTCAAGTGGAATATCCGATCACTAAAGCATCAGGTCCTGGGAATAAAACTAACAATTTTTCCAACATTTCCAAAACCTGGCTTTGACCTCTACTCAAGCAAAATTTCTGACCTAATGTTAAAAGATGCTGTTTCATTTCTTCAATATCCTTAGCCCTCTTATACTATAACTGCTCTAAATCGACCAATAAGAACAAGACAAACATTTAAAATGCTTTGAGAGTAGTTTCAATATTGGCCTGCTCACCTCCTTTCTCCCTGACATACCCTGGGTGTTCTTTTCCTAAACGTGGCTTGAGCCTTCAAGTAGTCTTCCTCAGCACCTCTGATTATTCTGATCGTGCCATGGCTGGTGTGAGCAGCAGAGATCCTGATGGCCACAGTCACGGGTGTTCACTCTGCTTTTCCTGTCTGGTTTTGAGTATCAGTCCAGAAGTTCTACTGATCAATGCCTGCACCCCACATCCTTTGCGGCACTCCAGCCCCTTAGCACAATGGTCTACATTCAGGGAGAACTTTATATTTACAGTTTTGATTTCTGGGTTCCCACTCCAGCTCCTGGGTAATCATTTATCAGCAAACAAATTAGTTATCAGTAAAGCCGCCAAGGTTTCCTGCGCGAATTATTTGTATTTCCACTACTGGAAAAAACAACACGTGCCACTTTCCTTGCAGAGAGTAATTTCAACAGAGGCATGTGGCCATGATACCACTCATGGACCTTGCCTGAGAATTTTGACACTTTTGTAACTCATTGGCCCGGAAAGATGAATCAACTTTTATTTGGAATCATGTGCTCCCTTAGGTTCCTTTGCCTAAGGACATAAAAGTCAGAGAATGTGATTCCCCCATAATATTGGTAACATGACAAATAAATATACATATAGACTCTGGCTTAGCACTAGCATAATTCCTGAGAGCCAAGTACCACCTCATCCCCTGCAGCATCCAGGACTGGCTCACAGTGACTCTGAGGCTGTGCCTGCCTTGGTCCACACCAGGCAGGCCCCCCCCACCAGGTGCCAAGGCTGTTTTGCTCTTGCAATGTCTGATACTTTTGCCGATGCCCTCTTGGGTGGAGGTGCCCCATGCCCACCTCACAGCTCTAAGCTCATGGGGCAGCTAGGAGTGGGGGAAGAGGCTGCCTTGGTCTGCCACTTCCTGTGTGATGAAAGGGGCTCCCTTCTCCCTTCTCCGCCTCCCCCCTCATCCTTCCACCCTGTGCTGGCCTTTACCCACACCACGGTAACCTTGCCAGGCACCTCTCCCTGCTGCAGGGTTTGAAATCCAACCCTGTGTTTAGGTTTTGACTCCACCTACACCAATCACTTCTCTTTTCTGAACTTCAATTTGGTCATCTATGAAACAAAGATAATAATACCTACCTATGGCATTGTCCTGAGGATGAGGTTGTAATGTCAATAGTAATGATAAAGCCTTAATGACTGAGGGACTTCTGTGTGCTGGTGCTATGCCACGTTTCATGCGTTTTCTTAAAGCCCAGCATGGTGACTGGCCCAGAACAGGTGGTCAGCAGGTTCCTTCTCCCTCTTCTTCCTTCTTCTCTTCTCGCTTCTCCCTTCTCTAAGTCAGGTAGGACCTGAGATACAGTGTCTGGTGCCACGGCAGGGTGGGGAGGGAGTCATTATCCTCCTTGCAGCATCTTCCCTTCTCCCGTGGGCCACCTGGGAGCAGCCAGACCCCCATAAAAGGAGTTCTCTTACCTCTTCTGTCCAGGTCCCCTGACCAACAGGGCAATTTCATCTCTGCTCCAAGACAAGTTTCCAAGCTCCATCCGCACATGGGAACCCAACACCTGGCACCCCGTTCCTCCAGGGACACAGATGGCCATTTGTTAGAGCTCAGGCCACTCTGTGTTCTCCACTCGGGAACACAGGCAGGCCTTCTGTGCCAGGTCCGCTGCGAAACAGTGTCTGGACACACATGACCAACTGCAAGGAGCACAGTCTCCAGTGGAGCAGAAGGGCAGGGCCCAGCTGGACAAGCCACCCCCTCACCCTGGGAGGCGCAGGGTTGCACCCAGCATGAGGGAAGGGATAAGTGGGGCACCACGACTTAGCCAGACTCCAAGGGGCCAGCCCAGTGTGGAACTGGAACAACTCTGAAGGACCTCCAGCATTTTCCACTACCCTTTACCCTGCCTCTAGTGCACATGCCTGACATTGTCTGAACAAGACCGGTGAACTTTTCCATTCAAAAATTTGTTCTGGCCCTGGCCAGGTGGCTCTGTTGGTTGGAGCATCATCCCTTACACCAAAAGGCTGAGGGTTCAATTCCCAGTCGAGGCACATACCTAGGTTGCAGGTTCAATCCCCAGTCAGGACTCATTTGGGAGGCAACAAACCGATGATTCTCTCTCACATCAATGTTTCTCTCTCTCTCTCCCTTCTTCTCTAATAAACTTTTTTTTTTAAGGAATTTGTTCTGAGTGACAACTGGAGAGGGCAGCCATGGAATGTTACCTGGGCATCTTTGAAAATGCTGGGCAGAAGCTAGATTCCCCATGCAACCTAGGCTGATGGCTTGAGCTGTTTGATAGGGTTTGAAAGAAAAGACCAAAGGATTTGGAAACCTTCTGTTGTACTGCATGCAGTTCTAACAGCCACCCAAGGAGGTAAACAACTCATTTCTCCTTTGTGCAGATAAGTAAGCTCAAGGCATTCGAGAGGTGGAACTCCAAAGCCAGCGCCCTACGCAGGTAGTGTCTGCCGAGCTCAGTTCTGAGAGCTGCTCCCATACAGAGAACTCGACCCGCCGTCAAGCTCCATCCATTCCTGCACAGGCCTCCGCTGGAAGCTCTTCCTGCGCAACTTCAATTCTCTTCTATCTCCCGTGCCGCTGCAATTGAAACCTCTTCCCTTGCAGACTGCTGAGCTGGAAGTTCTGATCTGACTCTGAAGTCAGACAGCCTAACTTCATGACCCTAATTTCACCAGGACACAGTTACATTATCTGTAAAATAGATAACCATATCATCTATTTCATAGAGCTGATATGGAGATAAAAGGAGAAAAGGAAAGTACCTACCATATAGTCAGCTTGCAATAAAAATTAAATACATTACTATTATGGTTTTACTTCACCATACTTTACTTTACTTTACTTTACTTTACTTTACTTTACTTTACTTTAATAGACGCAGTTTTTTTTCCCCTTAAATTCAAGAAACGTGGAAGGAAAACTTCAATATGCATCACATAGGTAAAACTGAAGTCATCACAAAAAAGGTATGCGGACTTTGGAAGGACTAATAAATCCTAATAGGTTATTTTCTCTATTGCTATCATGTTAATAGATTTATACTGTTAGGTAGTGTTCCAAAATACTTTTATAACCTATTAATTAAACACTTTGATAGCTGCAAGGCATAACTTTAGGCATACTACCATTTCTTGGCATATTATTAAATTAATAACATTTACTTTATTTCTATTGATAAAAGTCAACCTACTTATTGTAGAGTATTTTAAAATAAAGAGTATAAAAGAGAAAATAGAGATTACCTGTACTTCATCATTTAGACATATTTGCTATTCACACTTTGATTTGATTTATTACCATCTTATCTTCTTAAAAGTTACTTTACTTACCAAAATAAACCCATTTTCACTGAATATTATATGAGAATTTCCACATTATTATTCTTTTAAAACATTGTTTATATTTGCATAATATTCTGCCATTAATCTATAAGATAGTTTATATAACCATTTTAACATAGTTGTAGATTTAGATTGCTTCTAATTATTCCCAGTTTTATTGTGGATATATGTAAATCTGTATGCACTTCTCTCATTAGTTCTCATATTTCCTCAGGTCTCATAACAACCTGTGAATCAAATAAGATGAATCAAAAACTTTGTCCGGATTATAGTGGTGTGGCCTCCCTGCCCCTCTCCCAGCACACAGGAAAAAACTGGACGTTGTCTTCAAAGTCTCTGCCAGTTTTTATGTTGTTGTTGTTTATCTCACTTGGTATAGATATTCAATCTATTTTTCTGAAGAAATATGAATACCTTGATTTCAGTGTACTGCCCCAGAACATCCTAAAGATGTTATACAATATATGGTATATGTACCGTATGTCTTTACTAAAATTCAAAAACCTAACCCCCAAGGTTTCAGATTAAGTGATGAGTCTCAGTCCTGGTTCAATTAAATTCATCTGGTACGCTTTAAAAAAACACTGATGCCCAGGCCCAGACCTCAAGATTCTGATAAAATGATTTCCTCCAGGTTTTTTAAAAATATACTTGTTATTTTGAAATAATTATAGATTCAAAGGAAGTTGTAAAAATAGTTCAAAAAAGGCCTGCCTACCGTTAGTTTTTTTCACTGGTAACATCTTGTACAAAACCAGGACACTGACATTGGGTATAGTCCACAGATATCACTGGTTTTAAGTGCACTGTGTGAATGCACGTGTGTATGCAATTTTTTTTATCTCACATGCAGATTAGTATAACGGCCACCACAATCAGCATACAGATCTGTTCCATCACCACAAGGACCCTTCAGTTATCCCACCTTCCTTCTTGCATCATCCTCAACCCCAGTCCCCTCCTTACTTCTGAGTCCGCAGGCAGTGTCTCAGAGAGAAATCTCAGATAGTTCCTCGCTCTAGCCTGCTTGATGCTGTAGCCCCCTGAGAAAGGCCCGGGGCTGCCCCTCTGCCATCGCCGTCCCCAAGCCTATACCCTATTGCCCACAATGCTGCCTCCAGGATCCCCCAAACCTGACAAATCTTAGATATACCAAATGGGGCTGCGATGTGTGTCATTTACCCAGGAAGGTCTCTAAAAAATGAAGAGACTGCCTACTCTCCAGCTTTGTCACACTTTGCCACTTGGGTCCCAAAGCAGCACTGCATCTGCCCTCATACACTGTATGAAACCCTGCCTACCTACCATGTGTTCTGACTGTAGTTCCCTTATCTTTGGAGTCAGAGCTAAGTGCTGGAGCTGAGCTGGGCACACATCGCCCTTCCTCCTTATCTCGAAAACTTTGGTCCCAGGGGGCCTCTAATCAAGGCTTCTTCGACATAGTTTTTTGTTCTTTAAGTAAATAGCTGCTTGGGGGATTCACTGCATACACATTTATCAGATATGGCTGGGCAAAATTGCAGAAGCATGGTTTAGGCTTGGCTGGGAGCCTCGCTCCTCTCAGGATAAATTTGACAGCATTAAAAAAGATGAAATAGCCTATTTAAGCCCAGAGACTAAGCCATCAGTTTAGTACATTCATACTCATTCAAAATAAAGGTTTTACTGAGTCTAGCTTGGTCAAAAATGTTTCATTGTCCAAATAAGATAATTACCTTTCTCATTCCTCTCCTGTCTAACACAAGGTGTGTTCATGGTAATTGTGTTTATACCTCAGTATTTAAGTTACAGATTAGTAGGGGTGGGGGGTCTGACTCAGCTAAGAGAGGAATTAACATCACCCAAAAATACATACTAGGACTCTAGAACCTCTTTGCAGGAGAGGGTAGCATGTTTTAGGTCGTTTAAGAATAATCACATCATGCTAAGCAAAAGCACAATGTTGCTATTGTCTTTATTTGGAAGTTAAACATAAGTAAAAGAAGGGTGTGCGATTGCCAAGTTGACAAAGGATAGACTGTGGTGGCTTTGTACCATGTGAGCTGAACTAAAACTGTTAACTAGGTTTCTAAGAATTTCCCTCACTATAGAGTTCCAGGTTAGCCTTGGCCACGAGGGATGTTTTGCATCAGATTTGGAAGATGGAAGTGAAAGAGCAGCCAAAATTTTACTTCCTGAAGGTGCTTGAAAGGCATCAGGTGCCGAGGCAGCTGGTGAACATCGTCGCTGACCTGCTGGCTTGGCTTGTTATCCCGAGGTAGCACCCAGGCCACAGTTCCCCCAGCTCCTGCCAGGTCTCTTCCATCGGTTTCTCTGAGTCCTGGGCTAGATGCAAGTGTAGCTCCGTGGCAAAGCGCACCAGCAACTCCTCCCATCCAGGTTGGAGTTACTGTATAGGAGATGCTGGTTCCAGTTTGTCTTTGCAGTGTCTGTTTGTCTTTGTTCTTACCCATTCCCAGCTCCCTCCTCAACGACCCATCTGGCCGACCCACAGTGACTTCAGGCTCAAGGCTAGATGCAGAGCCAACAGCGCCCATTGGCCACCTCCCCCGCAGCTCATACAAGTGCAAAGTAAGACGCTTACAACCCTTTTCTACCTACTCACAGTTCTGCATCTCTGACTGAACCCTGACTGACAGAGAATTATGTATTGATTACTTCTCAGAGAAATTATGCCTGATTGAACTTGGAATTTGTTGACTGGACAGAAGATCAAATCTTAACTGTATATTGATTAGAGTGGTGGAAGATGAGCGAAAAAATTTAAATGCCCTGTGGATACACATGGAAATGTATATTCTGTACCCTGAAAAAAAAATCTTAGGCAACATTAGACCCTTCTACTCTGACACACAAACATCCTGCTTGTTCTTCAAACAGGAAGCATCTTTACAAATGCTTTCTCATTCATTTATTTGACAAACTATGTGTTGTTAGCCTCTCAGATGTGTCTAGCCCACAGACTATGTCCCAACTGAATTCAAACACGCAGTAGCTGTGGTTCGAAAACTTGCTTAGGCATTCCCACTCCTCCCATCTTATCCTTGACCCCAATCTTCCTTCACTTTAATTTTATCTCCCAAACTCCAGACTCTGGGTTCTGAGGCTCTGACTCATGTCTCTGCCACAGGACCCCCTAGATTTCACATTCATTCATGTGCACCCTGGTCTGGACTTCAGACTTCCAGTGCATTCGGCTTGACTTGGTTCTTCAGGCTCTGCCGCCTCCAATGCGCTTGGCAGAAGCTCACAGTCCAGCTTCCGCGAAAGTTAACTTCTACCTTTGACTACCTGGGTGGTGGTCCCCAGCGGGAAGGAGGTATTTGGTATCCAGACACCAGACTCAGGAGCCAACAACTTGGAGGGGAAGGTAGCATATACAAAAATACAAACTAAGCATCCAAAAAGTTCTGGGGAGAACACACACTCCCTTACACCCAACCCAGGGTAATCAGCGGAGCCCTCCTGGATTAGGTGACCTTCGTACAACTGATAAAAATTTACCTTAACCCCAGCTATGTTTCAAGGTCCAGGAAATGCGTTGGGAAGGTAGGAAGGGAAAAATGCTTCAGATAATGGAGAAAGCCAGAGAATTGGAGCCTGAGGCCTTGCGTAGACAAAAAAACAGTTAAATGATTAAAATAGGGGAGAAGAGAAAGTTAGAAAATACAGGGAGGTTTCAATTTTCTGTTCTAAAAAGAACGAGAGAAACTATAAACACCAGGAGTGAGCATCCAGTTTGCTAATCACTTGAAACTTTTCTTTCACAAACTTCTTGCTGGGGTGAGAAACACCTGAACAGTGCGAAAGAAGAAAAACTAGATGAACATAAAATGTGAGTCAGTTGCCCCCAAAACTAAGAGCGTGCCATTTCCACAAGGGTGAGAGAGGACCCAGCTCTGAGGTTTCTGGCAGGTGAGGGGAGCACAGCAAACCCCCTGACACTGTGAGCACTCCCGCCAGGCCGAGCGGCTGAGCGTTGCCTAGGATGCATTTTTGAACCTGAAAAATACTATAGTTAAAACACACAAGGGACGGAGTTGCTGAAAATATTTCTGTTTTAAATAAATATAACACCACATCTTTTAGGCAGTTTATGGCAGTGTGATTTCTCTAATTTTTTTTTTAAAGACACAATTTTAACAGATACCAACAGAATCACTATTCTCCTTTTTCAAAAAATGGTTTTGACTACTTTCTATGAGACAGGTGTGGTCCTCATGACATCCTCCGGACAGGAGGATGGAGCCAACCTGAAATATTTTGAAGCTTATCTGAAAAATAGTATTCTAGTCGATACACTTGGAATAAGTTCCACGCATCCTCGCCACTTAAATAAACTCTGATTAGAAAGTTTCTCATTTGTGGCAATGAAAGAGTTTTTTTCAGATTCATCAGATTAATTAAAGTAAGGATGAGTTATTAAAGCCCCATACAAAGGACTGTGATCAGCCCCAGGATAGCCAAATCATGATGCTGTGTCATTACAATATTGTACCTTTGAGTTGGAGCAAAGTGGTAGAAAGCCCTAGAAATGGAACCTGTACAAAGCCAGAATCCACATGGTTCAGTCTCATAGTACTATGGCGGTCAAAGAAAGAGAGTCCAGCACAAAAAGGAATTTCAGAGTCTCACATTCTTTATTTGAGGTTGTTGGAAACTATAAAGAGAAGGTAAGTCTCTGGTGCTCAGCAACATTTATGAGATCTCCCTTCTTCTCTCCTCCTTTCACTCATATCTCTTGCAGTTGGTCTCAAGCGTCTCTCTCTACAATTCCCCAGGCCTTGCCAAAGAGAGTACCTCACTTATGTCTTTCCTCTCTTTACTTCCTCTCTTCTTTCTATCCCTTGATTGTGAAAATGATACAACCCTTCTCTGAGTGATTAAAAAAATAATAAAACCACTCCCTTTTTAGGAGGGGAAAGAACAGAGGAAATTGGACTGGCCATTACAGTACTGGTTGTCTGGGAAAGGGAGGGAGGCTGCAGACATTCCCACATGACAATGTTTATTCCACTGAGCTCCCTCCCTGACAGACAGATAAGAAAATAATTAATTTACGCTGAGACCAGTGTAGGAAAACCAATTCAGAGATAGAAAGGAATCCAGGGCCACATTTTAAAAGGGATATCTTTCAACCATCTTTTGTTGGATTTTTTTGATGTATTATTTCTTTATGTTAAGAGAGCAAATAGAAAATATTAAATATTTTCCTCTCATATGCTTTGAAAATTAAGATAAGGCAATATAAAATGTGATTTAATAAATGAAACAAATAAAAATAACAATAACAAATTATACATGGTGGTATGTATTCAATTATATCTCTTAATAGTGTGAGTAATAGAGACTTAATGTTAGATAATTTGCAGAAGGGGGGTCAGATAAAACAATGATCTAATTCATATAGAGGTTACACCCTAACTCCAGCATGGGAAAACATCGTGTAATTCGATTCTCATAAACCCCAGGTATTATGCTAGCTCTTGGGGCCACTTCAATGTTCCAATACCTAGGAAGCCCGTTTTAGAATTTTTTCAAGCAAATTTTTTAATAAACTCTTATAGTATATGCACCCTGAGGTTTTTCATCCAGCACATTTTTACTTCCCCGACCTGAGCACGACCCCTTGAGGAACGAGACGGCTGCTTGGCTGGAGCCTTAAACCCAGCAGAGGGGAGAGGCCTGAGAAGGACCTGGGGCTGGTAGTCCCCACGGATGACCTGAATCCAAAGGGCTGCGGAGAGAGAAAACAGCAGGAACCCAACAGCCGGAAGTAGCCTTTCTGGTGTTCATCCAGGCAGCTTTTCTCATCTGTGTTTCAGTGAAGACCTCTCCCATATAAGAACTTATACATCCTCTGTGAACTGGCTAAGCCAGGAAAAGATACCCAGACTCTGGGAGCAAACAAGATCCCCCCTGACCTACCCTCAAAACAAGTCGGCAAGCAGTTCGCTTCAAGGGCCCCCAGCTCTGGCACAGGCCTGCAGCCTGCAGTCTCTCACTTCGCCCTCAAGCCGACAAAGACTCCACCCTGGTAGGAATGCAATGATGAGACATATATGTAGTTTTAGTCTCTTTGAGGTGCTATAACAAATTACCATAGACTAGGTGTCTTAAACAATGGAAGGATTTATTTCTCACAGATCTGGGGGGTGGAAGTTCAAGGTCAAGGTGCCAACATAGTTGGGTTCTGATGAAAAACTTCCTCCTGGTTTATGCCCATTTTCTCCCTGTGTCCTCACGTGGCAAAGTGAAAGAAGCGAGCTCTCTCATGCCTCTTCTTATAAGGGCACTAATTCTGTTCATGAGGGCTCCACCCTCATGACCTAGTCACTTCCCAAAGACCCTACCTCCTAACACTAACGCATTGGTGTTAGGATTTCAACATGGATTTGGAAAGGGAGGACACAAACATTCAGTCCATTACACACACACACACAATTTGCAGGCACAAGACTAAAATCATACAGTGGAATTCTCTGGATGGTCAGCAACATTCTCTGATCATATATTTATGTAAGCAGAGTTTTTAAAAAAATATTTATTGTTTCTTTTTCCATTACCATTTAACCCCCTTATATCCTCCTAGTCCCTTGCAATCACCACACTGTTGTCCATGACCATGAGCCCTTCTTTCTTTTTGCTCATTTCCTCTACCCCCAACCTCCTCCCACCCATGGAATAGCTGTCACCCTGCTCTCTATCTATGCGTCTGTCTCTATTTTGCTTGTTAGTCCAGTTTGTTCATTAGATTCCACATATGAGTGAAATCATATGACATTTGCCTTTCTCTGACTGGCTTATTTCACTTAGCATAATGTTTTCCAGGCCCATCCATGCTGTCACAAAGGGTAAAATTTTCTTCTTTTTTATAGCTGAGTAGTATTTCGTTGTGTGATTGTCCCATAGTTGTTTTATCCATCCATCTACTGATGGACACTTGGACTGCTTCCATATCTTGGCAATTGTAAATAATGCTGCAATGAGTATAGGGGTGATTATGTTATTTCAAATTAGTGTTTTGGGTTCCCTCAGATATGTCCCCAGATGTGGGATAGCTGGGTCAAAAGGCAGATCCATTTTAAATTTTTTCAGCTGTATCCATACTGCTCTCCACAGTGGCTGCACCAGTCTGCATTCCCACGAGCAGTACAAAAGGGATCCCTTTGCTCCACATCATCATCAACACTTATTTGTTGATGATAGCCACTCTGATATGTGTGAGGTGATATTTCATTGTGGTTTTAATGTGCATTTCTCTGATGTTTAGTGACATTGAGTGACTTTTCATATGTCTATTGGCCATCTGTATGTCCTCTTTGGAGAAATGTCTATTTGGGCCCTTTGCCCATTTTTTAATTGGATTGTTTGCGCTTTGGTATTGAGTTTTGTAAGTTCTTCATAAATTTTGGATATTAACCCCTTATCAGATATATTGGTGAATATGTACCCTCCATTCCGTGGGCTGTCTTTTTATTTTGTTGATGGTCTCCTTTGCTGTGCAAAAAACTTAGTTTGATATAGTCCCATTTATATTTTTTCTTTTGTTTCCCTTGCCTGGAAGATATATCAGATAAAATATTGCTACGAGCAATGTCCAAGACTTTATTGACTGTGTTTTCTTCTAGGATTTTTATGATTTCAAGTCTAATATTTAAGTCTTTAATCCATTTTGAATTTATTCTTGTTTGTGGTGTAAAAGGTGGTCTAGTTTCATTTTCCTGCACATATCTGTCCAATTTTCCCAACATTTATTGAATAAACTATCTTTAGCCCATTCATTGTATGTGCTTGTTTCCTCTGTCAAATATTAATTGACTATAAAGATGTAGGTTTATTTCTGGGCTTTCTATTCTATTCCATTGATCTATGTGTTTTTAATGCCAGTGCCATGCTGTTTTGATTACTATGGTTTTATAGTATAGTTTGATATTAGGTAGAGTGATTCCTCTAACCTTATTGTTCTTTCTCAGGATAGCTATTGTTCTATGGGGACTTTTGTGGTTCCATATAAATTTTTGAAATATTTGTTCTAGTTCTGTAAAATATAACATTGGAATCTTGAGAGGAATTTCGCCGAATCTGTAGATTGCTTTGGGTAGTGTGGATATTTTAATGATGTTAATTCTTCCTATCTATGAACACAGTATGTGCTTCCACTTATTTGTACCTTCTTCAGTTTCTTTCTTCAGTGTCATAATTTTCCAAGTACAGGTCTTTGACATCCTTGGTTAGGTTTATTCCTAAGTATTTCATTCTTTTTGAAGCAATTGTAAATGGGGTCATTTTCTTAATTTCCCTTTCTGATAGTTCATTATTGATATATAAAAATACAACTGATTTCTGGATATTAATTTTGTATCCTGCTACTTTACTGAAATCATTTATCAGTTCTAGTAGTTCCTTGGTGAAATCTTTAGGGTTCCCTATGTCATCTGTGAAAAATGACAGTTTTACTTCTTCCTTTCCAATTTGGATGCCTTTTGTTTCTTCTTCTTGTCTGATTGCTATGGCTAGGACTTCCAGCACTATGTTGAACAAGAGTGGTAAAAGCGGACATCCCTGTCTTGTTCCTGATCTTAAGCGGAATGCTCGCAGTTTGGGCCTGTTGAATGTGATGCTGGCAGTGGGTGCGTCATGTGTGGCCTTCATTACGTTTCGGTATGTTCCCTCTATTCCCATTTTGCTGAAAGTTTTTATATGAAGGTCAAGAGAGAGGGGTTTTTTTGTTTGTTTTGTTTTTAATTTTAGGATACCATGATTTGCTAAAGAGACATCATGGAATGAATGGAATGAGCCCCTAGTGATACTACTAATTCTGTGAACTTGATGAAGCCATTTAACCTACTCAGTTTTCTCATCTGAAAATTGGGTATGATAAACCCACCTTGCAGGATTTTCATCAATGCTAAATGAATAAATTAATATACAAAAATAAACCGGCCAGAGTGGTAACAAGCAAGAATAGAATTTAGCAAAAGGATTTGCTTAGCTCTAACAGATGTTTTTGAAAAGTGAAAAATGAGGTTGGTGAGCAGGCAGTGACTGGTTGGTGCAAGGCTGCCTGCCTGCAAAGTGTGATCTTGCAATCTCGGGCTCTCTGGGGCTTCTATAAGGGGGCAAGCAGTCACAATGCCACATTCTGTAGCGCAGCCTGCTAGGATGCTTGTAAAACACTTAAAGCTTATTAAAAATTCCCAGCAGATCTCTTCTCTTGGATTCTTCCCCGCCCCACACCAATGAGCCACTGCACGTGCAAGGGAAACAAAGAAGCATTTCTAAAGCACAAAGGAGCTGCCTAACTCTTCCAGTAGTTTTCCCCAGGGGAGGAAATGTGCTTCCAGACACGCTTGGCTGGAGCTGACTGGCAACCAAGCTGTGTTCACTGAACTCGTTGAGAATGATTTGTCTCTGGCTTTGGGAAATTATGACATCATCTTTTGGCATTTTACATATTCAATTGTTTACCTTAAAAAACCTCTTGCCATTCCTTTCTAGGTTGATTAAAATAGGCCTATTTCTACCTTGTATCAATTTAAACTGTTGAGTTAAAAAGCCTTAATAAGACCCATTTCAGAAAAACAACTCTTGGTTTGAGGGAAAGAAAGCACTAGACCGGAAGACTGCGGCTCCAAGCTCCAGGTCCCTCGTTAGAGTTAACCAAAAACAATTTATGAACACGTTCCAGCCCCCCTTTTGTGGTCTATAAGATGGACTGAGACCTGAGACATCTTTGAGACTCCTTTCAGTTCAAGAACTATAGGACTTAGGGACAAATGAGCCAAATGGCTGATTCTGCTAAGGGCTTGACTCTCACCTGTGGTTTCTGCTCCTTCACAGGAGTGGGATTAGCTGCCATTTAGACACAGGAATGCAGTGCTTTGATTATTTTGGTGTCTGTTTTCACAGGCATTGAAGCTGAACCCTGCCGCCAGCCTCAAGACCTGACTGGACCTCTCCTCTCATTGGAAAGTAAGCAGACCTGGCTGATACGAGACACCATAGAGGTGCCGGCCCCCCCACCAGACCCTGCTACAATTAAACCCCATCTCCTTGCTTACTGGGTGTGTGGCCTTGGTTAACCACAAGCCCTCCTCAACGCCTCACTGGCAGGCCAAATGAAAGCTGTTGCTCCTTATCCAGTCCCAAAGGGATATGATTAGAAGAGTTACTTTAACTGTTAAAATGTTACCTTCCTAAAACCCTGGCTGTAACCCAGAGGGCGACTAGGCAAGATGGCTGGTCCTAGCTACTTCACTCCTAAGTGAAATAAAAGTCACCTGGTTTCCTTGGGGCAGAATGGCGTGGAGAATGCTGAGTGAAACTGAAGTTTTTTTGGCAGTTAGCTGAGGTTCTCTGCACAGGTGGCAAAGGAAGAAAGCATTGGCCTTATTTAAAGGAAGGGGCAATTAAAGTTCAGGGAGGAAAGGAAGCGTTGTTATTCTTAATTTTTCACACTCTCCCTGACCCCAGCCTCCATTCCACAAATAGCCCAGGGTACCGTTTACTGCCGGCAGAAGTATATGGATACCTCTGGAAGGCTATGAATGATTTACAAGCTGGGTCAATAATTAAGGTGCCGGGGAATGTGTACAATACATAACCAGCCTTAACTCTTTATATTTCAGATGTCACGTTCCCAGGGCTGGCAAGAAAATAATGGTTGGAAAGGAAACAAAATACACACGGATCTGAAATGCTTTGAAACAGTAATGTGTGTCAATCCATTATGCGGGAAAAGCTGATGAGTAGATGGTGTTTCCCATTTTGATCTGTGATCATCTCCAGAAAAAAGGAAAAGGTTTCTTGGTCAAAGTACCCATGCTCACAGCTTCTATTCTAGCTCGGCTCTGCAGGTTCGAGTGAGCTAGAGTGTGCCCTTGCCCTGGCCCTAGCCGGAGCTCCCTCAAGAACTCCACAGAACTTTTAATTGTGTTGGATCCAGCTCATTCCTAAGGGAAAATCACCCACACATTTGTTTGGGGGGAGGGAGTCTGTTTTAGAGCAGCTTCTTCATGCCTGATGCCAGTCATCCACTGTAGGTCAAGGCTAGAATCTCTGATAGAGTGGCCATGTGCCTGTGGGTAAGTGCAGGCCAGCGAAATTCAGAGAAAAAAAAGTCAGCCTGGGCTTGGGAAGTCCTCTCAGGTTGGGCAGGGCTGGGCAAGTCTTCAAATAATGAGGGATGAAGATCAGGATGCTGCAGGGACAGACAGTAGCTTCTTTCACACAATCATTCCAGCAGCAAAGCTGGGCTGAGTCCTGCATTCCGTGAGCTGGGCATGGGACTAGATGCTGGTGATGACACCAGTGAGGGGGAAAGACAGTGCCTGCTATGGGCTGCGCTGTGTCTCCGCAAATTCATACATTGAAGCCCTAGTCCCCAATGCCTCAGAATGGGATTATATTTGGAGATCAGGCGTTTAAAGCAGTGATTACACTGGGGTGGGGCATAAGCCGGTCTGACCGGTGTCCTTATAAAAAGAGGAAATTTGGACACACAAAGAGACACCAGGGGTGCATGTGCAGCAAGGAGGGACAACCATGTGAGGCTACGACGAGGGGGCCATCTACAAGCCAAGGAACAAGGCTTTATGCGTGCCCGAAGAGTGAAACTGGGCAGAGGGGGCACCCCTGAGGCCCAAAGGCCAGCCTCAGAGGGGCAGAGAGCTTGGAGAGGCTGACCTGAGCCCCACTGTGCAGAGGTGGGAATAAGGCTGACAACCAGGGAACTCCAGATTGCAGAGCTGCTTGAAATGGGCAGAAGAATTCATGCTCAATCTCCAAAGCAACGGAGAGCTCTTTTAGGTTTCTAAGTGGAGGAACAGCACAAGGGAGCAGTACTTGAGGGAGGTTTTTCTTGCCAACATGCGCTAAGAGGTCACAGACTTCAAGGCCCAGGTAAAGGGTTGCAGCGAGGAGGGTTGTACCATAGTGGGTGCTGTTGGGGCAGATGGAGGGGAGAGCCGGGGCACAGGAAACATTTTGAAGAAGTGACAGGTCTTGGTAACTGACAGAAGACTCTTTTTTAATTATTTTGTCCCTGTAGCGGCCCCTGGGTGACACTGGCTGACCTACAGGAAAACCCTTTGCAGACCCATCTCCAAAGTCAAGTGGTTGCCATGGCACCTAGCTTTGTACCAGGGGCATAAAGACCAAATGGAGAGTTCACCTCGCACCGTCCTTCTCCATCCCTGCCTTGTGCACTACGGAAACCCACAAAGCTTCTCCAATTCACACGATGGGTACCATCAAAATGATGGCAGAAAAGCATTTGATTTTGGCTTTGAGACTCACTAAGAAAGTAAGACATGGATAATGTTCATAAAACCATGTTGCCAATGATTTCTCTCTGAGGGCCTTCCAACTTCTTGCTGTGCTTTCAGCTGCTCACAGCCGGGCGGGAAGGGGGAGGATGTGATTAAAAGAAACGATTGAAGTAACTGAACTTCCCATACCTCCTCCAGAAGGGACATTCATGTCTGACTGGCAGAAGCAGGCCAGTAGGTTCTTAGATCTGCTGGGAAGGAAATGAAAACATGAAGAACACTGGGGCTAGTGTTCCAGAGTGCCCGCTGACAGCCAAGGCTCGTGGACTCGCAGAAACAACCAGACAGGGAAAGCTGCAAGTAAGGAGATCCCAGACTGTGCAGTGCTGATGGAGCCTGTCACCGTGTTACAGAGAGGGGGCACCGAGCCCCGGGTCAGGAAACCATGCTTCCAGGAGCCAAGCTTGACCACTGCAGACAGCTGCCAAGGCCAGAGCTCACTGTAAGATACGCAGGAGAATGTCAGCCCCATTGTCCCCCACCAGCAGCCAATGGTTAACTTAGAGATCAAATTAGAGGCACTGCTCTCTGAGAAACCCACATTCGAAGCACAAGGTAAAAGCTAATATAAGTATATGAGGACATAAAACACAGATGAGAGTCCAGCCACACAAAAACAATCTTGGCATGGCCCCTGACTCGGATACTGGGGAGGCAGTATTATTAAAGAGCAAGCTGTTCTAGTACACTCTTTTGTGCATGGTCACAGCCTATTATATTATTATATATTTTTAAAAACCTCTTTGAGAACTATATGGCTTCAAGATGCTCCATTTTGGTCGGGCCAGAAAAGGTGGGAATTGTTATTTGTAATCAAAGTGTTGTCCCAGGATCAACTGCATTAGCATCTCTCAGGAGCCTGATACGATCCGAGAATCTCAGGCTCCAGCCCTGAGCTACTGAATCAGAATCTGCCTTAGAATAAGATCCCTGGAAGCTGTGCAGGCACATTAAAATTTTAAAAGCCCTGCTTTAGAGCAAGTTAGGCAAAAGGAGCCGAGAGGGTTGGGTAGCTAAGCGCTGGCTCACTCTAAGTTAGGAGTAATGTTATAGCCGGCTTGGTGCTGTCTTCCACCCGCTGGGCAGGAGAACAGCCCCTGGGCCACAGCAAGATGGTGTATGTACGACAGTAACAGAGAGGCAGAGGGCGAGGGCCGGCTTCAGCTTCGTGACTAAACGAACACTGGCACCTCTCCCTCTCGGAGCTGTCGTACATTCTCAGCCTTCATCCACAGAAGGCCAAGGCCCATGTGGATGTACATCATGTGAAAGAAGCCTAAGCAATGTGAAAGAGAAAAAGAAATTTATTTTTCCAATTAACAAAAGATGGTGGGCACCTCCTAAAAATCGTGCTTGGTAGTAGCTGCCCCCTAAGTAATTCTCCCTTTGCTTACTTTTGCATGGAGGCCGCACCAGGACTCTCCAAGACAGTCACTTTGCTTTCAGCCTGGCTGAGCAGCAACTCTTCGTGGTCCTTATAACCCCCACCCGTAAGATCGGTGGGATGTACCGAACCAAGAGAGGGATTTTTTTTCATTCAAAGCTGTGTTTAAATCCTGGCGGTTCTACTTACCCTTCCCAGGTGACCACAGGCCAGTCTCTTACCTTCTGAAATAGGAAGAGTAAACTACAGAATGCTGAACGATATTGTAATTAATTTCTCATTATTGAACGGAAGCTTAGCAGCCTGGCCTGCCTAATAACAGCACCACTATCATCTGTGTGTTGCAGCCGAGAAGACTGAAGTGTTGAGAGTTATGGCTCAATGTCCTACTAGAAAGCGGCAGAGCCCAGGTCTGTCTCTCAAAATCCCAGAACGTGATTAAACCTGATAGCATCGCCTTGAGACACCGAAGGTGCACTCTCCCTCCCAGTTCCTTCCACTCTGCCCTGTAATTAACGCTCCCACACCTGAAGATGGAATTACAAGTGAACCACAATTACCAAGGGTACTCATGGGCAACTTACGTTAGGAGAGTATTCAATGTTTACATCATTATGTTACTATTCTTTGACTGCAAAAGTCATTGTTGATATTTTTATATTGTGACCCGTTTAATCCTTGCTCTCCTTTGCTTCTGAATCATTTGATTTTTTACCCCCCAAAAATGTAACTCTTCATGTCAGCAAAAGAAATCTCAAAATGAGCCCTGGCTGGTGCGGCTCAGTAGATTGATTGCCAAAGAATCGCCAGTTCGATTCCCAGTCAGGGCTCATGCCTGGGTTGAGGGCCAGGTCCCCAGTAGGGGGTGTGTGAGAGGCAACCACACATTGATGTTTCCCTCTCTTTCTCTCTCCCTTCCCTTCTCCCTAAAAATGAATAAATGAACTTTTAGATGATAAATCAAACATCCCATTGCCTCTCAGATGGCATAATAACATTCTCCCTCTGTGTCCCCACCCCCATTCCTCCCCCTCCCTACTTTTTTTCTGTTGTTGTGTTTTTTTCATGCAAGTGAAACCCAGTGAGCTTGAGCCTCCCTCCCCGGCTGGAGAATAAGTACACCCTTAGCATGAGTGAAATGGAGAAGGTTGAAGCTGAAAGACGGAATAGATTTGAATTAAAACAACTTCTTCTCAAACAAAAGCATTTAACAGAGTTCGGCAAAGGTTAGGCATGCTAAGAATGTTGTATTTCCTGGTATCTTCTGATTAGCTTTTAAGATAGTTCATGGAAATGGGAGTATTGCTTGAGCAAAGACCACATTCCTGGAGAGAAGCAAGAGAGGGAAAGCTGAGAATCCTGAGGATAACCCCACTGGCCCATTGGCTTCTTTTGTATCTGTACATTCTCTCTCTGGCTCGGTGACATCTCGGCGACTCGAGGGGCAAGAGTTGGTGTACAAGTTTGGTGGCACTGAAGCTGCTAGCACTTTGCATGCTTTACCCCTAACTGTGTGTCATACCCTCCCCTGGGAGGGAAATTTGCTATCCCCATTTTGGGAAGGGGGAAACTGCCGTAAGCACACACACTGCCCTCCTCGCTATCCAGTGTGGCTATCCAGTATTCTTATCCTCGTTTTGCAAATAAGGAAACTGAGGTCTAGACAGGTTGGCTTTTCCACTACTGTTCAATAAATATTGGAGCTGAAATTAAATCCAAATCTTTCTCACTCCAGAACCTGTGCTACAACAAGAGGTAACATTTCCCCCTTATCTCACTTCCTTGTTTTACATTCCACAATTGCATACGAGCAGAGAGAAACAAAAATAATCACAACAAAAACGTCATGTATGTTCCCAATAACCACTAGGCTTCTTTTTTTTTACCATCTGGCTGGCCAAGCGGCCAAGCAGTTGCCACCAGAAGAAATATTCAACCAACTCTGGTTTCTTTTTATCTTTTCTCAGACCGTGAACTCCGTCTGCATGATAATCATAATTCTTTATTTTCATGTCCTTTGCAACATTGCCACATTTTGTGACAGAAAAATTGGCAGTCACTGAGTATTTAGTATGGGCTATGTCAGCACACAGACTGCCACTCAACCTACCCTCCCCCCACCCCCGCCACACACATTTATACACACAGCTCATCAGAAATCATTAATCAGTTGTGGGACTCTTCTCTATTAATGCTGAAAAGAGCTTCAGGATCCTTCTTAACACGTTTCAGACAATTACTAGCAATCAGAGTTGGCACACTACTTGCTTTTCCTTGTCTAAACGCTTGGCAGAGTGTTTTCCTATGGTCCTTGTTCTATGAGCATTTACTACCCAAGTTTCAGTTACGAGGTTGCAGAGAGAAAAGTCATCATTACACAAAAATATTCACTCAAGGAACTGATCATTTTCTATCTCATACCTCTTCAGCCGTCACTCCCTTTTTTACCCTAGGAAGTCCCCCTGAGGTTAGAACGTTATGCTCTTTGTGGACTGTTTTTGTAATAGTGTATAACCAAAAATGGAAAGAGATGGCAAATGTTGGAAAATAAAAACTTTTGTGAAGTGGGTGAAGGTGGTATTGGCAAATTGCTTCAATCAGACACGGGAAGCCATGAACAAACGAGAATCTGGGAAAGCTACACCAGCTCACAAATGAAGAAGGGAAAATCCGAGGATGGCCACAGACGTGTGCTTCAAAGAGATCATTTGAATATCAAAGGGCTAAGCTGAAGCTCTTGGGAAAACTGATAGAGCCCTGGAATATTTGTAGGGGAAAAAAAGTACCTTGTTTGTGCATGTACTGTGAAAACCAAACATAAAGTGCAGGATGTGCCAGCCCCCTGCATAAGTCTGTCAGAAAACAATTACGCCAAGCAAAACAATCAACACTCCACTAGTCAACGTTGAATTCTTGATAAAATTATTTTTCTGGTAATGCTATACAAAATGAATCAGGTCCATTCTCACCACTCATATTAAATTTTGAATTCAATAATATGAGGTGTGGAATCCACTGAGGGAATTTTTTTGTTTCGGTTTAAGGAAAAAAACTCTTAGTCCAAATCTTTTTATACATGAACTCACGAAAGGTCACAGAAAGAGTCAGTGATTTGCTGAGGTCAAGCAGCAAACTACAGACAAGACATAGTCCCAGGGACCCTGAGTCTCAGTTGATTTGACTGTCATATCTCTCATTCCTGTCTCTGAGCTGCACGTCAGACCCACATCTCATAAACAGCTAAATTCCTTAGTTCCCCAGAGATAATACTGAGCCTGGTGAGACTAGGTCTGATTGATTTTGTTTAGAAATTACCTGCAAATAAAACTTCATCAAGAATTCAAAGAAAAGCACATGTCCTATCTCCTGCCTCATCACATCGTTAAAGTGTTTCTGGTTGATTTCTTCCAAAATTGGGTGGAGCAAGGAAGCAAAATTTAAAGAGAACCTTCTAGGTGAAGGCTCCTGAGCAGTATTGCTGATTGGTCAAGACCATGGGCATTAAGTCAGACAGAATAGAGTGTGGCCCAACACTTACTAGCTGTGTGACAATGGGCAGGTGAACTACCCTCTCTGAGCCTCAGTTACCTCATCTGTACAGTGGAGATAATAATAGCCATCCCACAGTGCGGCTGTGAGGTTTAAGTCAGCAAATGCATGCATGGTGCCCAGAGTAAGATTCGGTCAAGTATAGACTTCTTTCTGTCCCACCTCTCTAGGGTCTTACTCCTCCAAGCCTTGGTCCAGACCTTTAGTGATGGATCCTCCTCCCCTGTTGTAACACTGACAACTGGAGGCAAAAACTGTGATGCTGAAGTTAAGAGGCAAGAAACAGGGGGGACCCGCCTGGCTGGGCTCTTGCTAACCCCAATACCTGTGAGCCCTCATGACAGGCAGCACAGCTGAGCCCTTCTGGTAACAGAGCAGAATGCTTTTCCTAAGTTCTACTGCTGTCCAGGCTGCTGAGTGGAACCTCTCAAAAAGTCTCAGGTCCCAAACGCCATTTCCAAATAGGCTCTGGTCTAGAGCCAGCTCCCACAAATCCCGTCAGCATCACCTGAGTAGGCGGCTGAGACTGGGCTGCCGGGCCAGGTGGCCACATGCTTGCCTCCAAGGCCAGGAAACGAGACACCTGGGTGAAGCCACATTCCTAGACTGCTGCTCACAGTCATATGCTAACATTCAGCCAAGGGAGAAGGTCGGTGACAGGAGAGGATCAAGAGTGCCCTTTGTTCTTTGTCATCAGTAAGGGGGAGGGGAGACACCGGGCTACAGCATTTAACTGGGACACTGGTGTCAAGAGACCTTGTCTGCTGGACTTTGTCACCATCTACCAAGTATCTGTTTCATTATGTGTAACAGTGGTTTTCAAAGTGTGGTCCAGGAAACCCCTGGAGTGGGTCTTGTTGTGGTGTCAAAACTATTTTCTTAAGAATACGAAGATGTCACTTGTTCTTTTCACCCTTAATCTCTCACTAGCGTACAGTGGCGTTTCCCAGAGGCTGCACAATGCCCGGATATCATCAGTATTCCAATGGTGATGGAATGTGTTTGTGTTTTCTTGTGTTTTCAAAGTTTCTAGCTTTAGTTAATATGGTAAATATTAATAAAGTGAACCCATATAGGCTAAAGCTCTTTGGGATCAGCAAGAATTTTTAAGACCATTATATACAGGCCCCAAGTACAAATGAGTAAACAATGAAAAGTAGGTCTTCCTTTTCTACCCTTTCTCTAGACACCATGGTCCTCTCCCCTGGGGCAGGGACATCGCCACCATCCTGTGATTTCTTCCTGAAACAGACAAAACACACGCCAACATGTCTGTGTCCCCATGATGGTCACGCTAATAGCGTGGCCCCGCATGCCTGCTCTCATCTGTCTCCCAAGTCATCTTGGCAATGGCTTCCCGTCACTGCAGGTCTGTACCACAGCCTATTCAACCTGGACCCTGTTGAAGAACACCTGGGTTGTCTCCCATCTTTTGCAACTTACAGACAATATTGTGATGACCATGTCTCTATAAAGGTCATTCACATGTGGGGCAGTACATATCCCTTGCACACTATTTCATCATGGGAAGGCACATACTTTACTTAGCCAACTTGCTATTGAAAATCATTTAGGTCATTTCCAACTTTTTGTATAACGGGCTATAATAAACACCCTTGTACATAAATCTCTGAGAATAATTCCTTACAAAGAAATTGCTAGGTTAAAATGTATTTACATTTTAAATTTTGGTCAATATTGTTGATTTTTCCTCCAAAGAGTTTGCACCAACCTCTGAGACTCTCAGCTGTGTTGGAGAGCCTTTTCCATGCAGCCTTGCCTAAGCTGTTTGTTATAAAAACTCTTTGATCTTTGACAACCTAATAGGTGAAAAATATTATCTTGCTGTTGTTTCAGTTAGCATTTATTTAATTATTCATGTGCTTGCCATTTATCTTTATATTTATAAATCACTTGTATTTCTTTTGTCTGCCTCTTAAATGTCCTCTACCCATTTTTCTATTGAGTTGTAGGTCCTTTTTTTACTGAGTTGTAAAACTTTAAAAAAATGAATTTAGTAAATTAGTTTTTTGCCATATATATATATGAATATATATTATATATTCCTAAATTTTTATTTGTATTTTGAATTTTTATGGTAATTATTTGTTAAGCAGATATTTAAAATTTTTATGCAGTCAAACTTACTAGTCTTTTATGGCTTCAAGATTCTGTATCATAGACAGCCTCCGAAATTCTTGCTCCAGTGTGAAATTATTAGCTTTTAAATTTCTTCATGCTTATTTCTACAATTTTTATGATTTCACTTTCTTACACTTCAGTTTGTAACCCATCTGGAATGTATTTTGGTAAAAGGAACAAGGCGGCAGCAATGCATTTAAATTAAATGGTTAGTCATTTAACCCGACTGTTTATTGAATAATCTATCTTTTCCCTACTGATTTGAAGCAAGTTTTGAATAGGAGCTGCCACAGCTCCAAAGCAGCATCAGCACGGGGGCCTAGGACTTGAGCAACAGTACATGCTGCAGCCATGGACATGACTCCGACCGGAAGCGCCTTCCTCCTCCTCAAAGCCCGTTGGCGATTAGCGCTCCCCTTCCGCAGGAGCATCTCTCTGGGGCCCCCGCGCCCTCCTCACTGCGGCCCCACACCAGCAGCTCGAAGTGTCCCCAGGTACTGCTTGGCAGCTACAAATAAAAATCTTGATAAAAACATCACTTCCCAAATGAACACAGTGAATGAAGTAGGAAAAGCAATATAAACAATTTTATTCACAATTTTGAAGGAAAAACTAAAAGGAAAAGGAATTTGGAGGTGTCATAAACAAAAGGAAGCCAAATCTAATATAAAATGTCCTGGGTTAAAAAGCAACGTGGCTTTTGACAAGTTTCCTCTCCTCTGTGCCTTTTCTTTTTCTCATCTATAAAATATGGAGATTTATGCCAGAAAAGCCTGAGTTTCTTTCAGCAGTAACACTTGAGATTCCAAACTGCCTTGGGGCCTCTTTCCAGGGTTGTTGTTTTTTTTTTTCCCAATTCCCGTAAAATTCTTGGTGAGATTCTCAGGAAACTACTCTCATGCTCTGAGAGTCCCTGGACTCTGCTCTGCCCCGGAAGTTTCAGATCCTGACTCTAGAATAAAGCCTCTCCTTTGTGTTGCCATTATTTTTAAAATCCTTTTCAAAAATTTCTCACTCCAACCTTCACATGCTTCCCTTTCCAACCAAAATACTAAACCTGAGAGACACCAAAATGTGTGGTCCCTGGAGAATATTTGACCCTTAAAAAAAGGAAATGCAGACTCTATCTCATGATAATAAAAAGGTACCTCTTCTGGGAGACCCTTGATGCAACCTGTGTGACCCAGCAAAAGACATAGAATACGGGATGCAGTTGTTACTATCCTGAAGCAACCAAATAAGGAAGTTCTCAAAGAAGTTATTTCAAAACAAGTGTTAGAAATTGGGAGCATGAGAAAAATTGCTGCTTTAAAAAATTTTTTTTTAATAACTAGGATTGTTTTCTAGGCATCTAGAAGTACACATTTCACATACAGGCAGGTTGACATTTATAAGCCCAGAACCTCACTTTAATGAGTCTAGCTGAGAGCTCATTTCTACAGTGAGCCCACAGAGATGAGATTGCAGAGGGGGGAGGAGGGGCCTTAAATACTAGGAATTTTTATGTATGTGAATTTCAGAACCAGTGAGGCTTCTCTTCAGACATATTCTTTAGGACTTTACATTTTTAGATAGGATAGAGAAGTAAAAGGAAAAAAAATGGAAAGAACTGAGCCTCTGTGGCGGAGCAAGAAATTCTCCTCTATACTTCTAGGCTCTTCTGGCTGGTTTAATAATTAAATCGACATGAGATGGATTAACAAGAGAAAATAACCAAAGCTAATTATATACATATGTATGGAAATCCCACGTACATGAGAGAGTCAGCAACAGAAGGGGAAAATGAACTACATATGGCATCCCGAGCTAAGGAAGGAGGTAAGAAAGAGCCTTGGGGCTTCAGAGGGGAGGAAGGATGATAAGAAGAGCAGGTATTCAGTAATTAGACTTTGCTCTGCCCTATAGCTATATCATAAAACTGTTGTTTCTGGTGATAACTTATTGTGGACAAGGCCCCAATTTAGATTCTTTAAGGGAAATGTAAAAGTTTCTCTTCAGCCCACAAGGTCTCTGTTGCCTTCTGAGGCCTATTCTGAACCCTTTCATCTTCAGTGTCTTGATAATACCTTGGTATTAATAACACAACAGCAGCCCTGACCAGTGTGGCTCAGTGGATTGGTCATTGCTCCACAAAGCGAAAAGTTGCCAGTTCGATTCCCCATCAAGGCACAAGCCTAGGTTGTGGGTTCTGTCCCTGATCAGGGCGCAGATGAGAGGCAACCCACTGAAGTTTCTCTCCACTTTCTCCCTCCCTTCCTCTCTCTCTAAAAATAAAATCTTTTAAAAAACTAACGCAATGGCATATTCTGATTGTAGAAGAAATTTCTGGATTCCTCGTCTGTGAATGTAACAGTTCAGCACTCAAACAGCTGGTTGCTATTCGTTCATATACACAGAATAAGGCCTGGAAAGACTCATTTTAAATGCCAGCAGTGTTTTCCTCAGGGGAAAAGGTGAATAGAAACTTTCATTTCTTACTTATCTGCTTTCATGTGCTTTAATTTTTATAACAGCCACTAATTCCTTTTAAATGTTTCAAAAACTTTTTTTTTAAGTTTTCATTGAGTCATTCTACTCCATGAAGCAAATAGGTGCCATGACAGTGCATTGGGGAAGAGGGTTTGGCTAGAATTGATTGCCTGCAATTTTCTAACCAGAGCTTCTGGTATCTGCTCAAGTCACTCCTGTACATTTACATCACCTGCTCTTCTCCCGTCTTCCACAGAGATGATTTGCAAATAAAGTTCCTTTGCTGACCATCCTTGAAGTTGAGGTATGGGTGAAAAGCCAGAAAGTGGACCGGGTGGGCTGGGCAGAGAACCCAGGGTTGAGAGAGCCAAGGTTAGCCGAAGACACCACACCTTTCCTGGGACTCTGCACCTCTGTCTTCTACCAGATTCTAGAAGTAAAGCACTGTCAAGGCAGAAACCACTGCCTGCAGAACTTGGCAGGTGCTGAGCGCACTGATCTGGCAGGCAGGCCGTGGGAGCTGGCTGCAGGTGAGTGAGGACGCACGGCGCTGAGAGGGGTTCTGGGAATTAAGTGGGGGCAATTGGGAGAGCTTCCCTGCCAGGAGGCCAGAGAAGCTCAAGGTGCAGCAGAGTTCTAAAGAGGAAGTATGAGAGAAGGTGTAGTCTAGACAGCAGCCCTAGCCCAGAGCACTGAGAGGGACTCAAGGTGAAGAGAGCAAGATAAACCCCTGACTCCAGCCCCCAGTGAACAGTATTCTCAGGGATCCTGCTGTCCAGCTAATGGGTGTTGGTTTCTTTTTCAGTTCCTTAAATCTCTTTTTAAAAACATGGGTTAAGTCCTGGCTGGTGTGGCTCAGTGGATTGAGTGCTGACCTGTGAACCAAAGGGTTGCTGGTTCAATTCCCAGTCAGGGCACATACCTGGGTTGCAGGTCAGGTCCCCAGTAGGGGGTGCTGAAGAGGCAGCCACACATTGATGTTTCTCTCCCTCTTTCTCCCTCCCTTCCTCACTCTCTAAAAATAAATAAATGAAATCTGTTTTTTAAAAAATCTGGGTTAAAATATGCCCTCCATGTAATTTTTCAACTGCTGGAGGTGGCAGGTGGAGGGTAAAGGGGACTAGAATTTATTTGGCTTAAATCCTATCTAAGTAACTTGTACCTTTCTCCCTCCTCCAAATAAAAGTTATATCACCCCTGGATGTTTCCAGCATGTATATTTTGCATGCACAAATACACAGAAGTATCCTCTGGGTTAGACTTTCCTACGTTTCTACTACCCTGAGAACTCCACTTCTTATCTAAGTTCATCTCTGATCTCTTTCTCCTGCTTCCTATCTTTAGCCTCAAATCCCATACCCAAAGACTGAGTCTGGATATTTTAGATAGCACTGTAACTCAGTACCCAAACCCTCAGTGTTGCTTTAAGACTTGAATCTACAGTTACAACCCTTCACCTTCAACAATCTTTTCCGAAACAGACTCTGGAGCACAGAGCACATGGTTGTGGACTTCATCCGCATCATCAGATTGATGACATTGACCATCCTTTTTCACGGGCTTGGGTGGTCTAGGGATTTTTAGATAGTTTGATATAAACTCATGGAGCCCCTCCCATGGGACACTTATCTCTGACTGCTTCTTACAGGCCAAAAAACAAAAATTGAACTAGTGTTCCATGCCGGGCATCACCTCCGCAGAACCCGTACGGGGCTGGGGCACTCCTGAGGGCCAGCGTCCTCACCAGGCGGACTCTCAGTGGGAGGACGCTGCAGAGGATTTCACCTTGGTGGAAAGCCTCATAGTTGCTGCTCAGACCTATCCCATTCTGCCAAGTTCCCAGTCCCATGTCTGCTGTGTCTCTCCCTGCCACACCCCATATAAACAGCAATCTAACCATAAGCAGATTTGAAAATTAAATTCAAAACATCAGAATCAGCAAGATCATCAGCCCCCCAACCCAGCCTCACTGTAGCACCTTATCCTGGACAAATTGGTGATGAAGATTTTTTTTATCTCCTTTTGCATCTCTCTCAGGAAAGCTAAGCTGATTAAAAAATAAAAGTAACCAGCTGGTAGAAATCCTGGATCTGTGCTTTGAAGCCGAGGTAATAAGCCTTTTGAATAAACTGCAAAATAAAGGACAAGGGGAAAATTGAAGGGGACTTTTGTACTGACTCTTTCTTATCATTTCACGACATGGTTTTCACATCAGATATTTAACAGCCCATCAATCTGATTATGGCACAATTAGCCCCACTTCCAAACCTGATTAACCATTCTGGTCTTGTTTCTTACAAAGATTAATTTTAGATATTTCCCAATTAGGATTAAATGTCAACTAAAATGTAATACATGAAAAGTGTTATTAACATTATCATAATAACAACTTATGCTCCCTCCACATTAAAGCATATAATACATTTGCCTAAAATGTGTGGTTGAAACCCTTTTCTTCCCAACCTTAAAAGAAAAGCAAAAGATGCTGGAACTGAATATGAATGAAACATTCTGTCAAGAGCTTTGCAAATGCTGCCCTAATTCATACCAAATCAAATTTATCTCCATTAGATTAGGTCTAACTGGTTCAGATCCACATGGTTAGCAAAGATGGGGTGATAAACTCCTTTAAGAAACAATAACTTTGGAAATATCCATTGGATTTTCACACTTTCCTATTGAACAGAGGTCCTTTATGAATTAGCAATGAGATTGGACAGGACTCATTTTCCTTGGGAATTATATGAGATATTTTATTTTTAACCAGAAGCTTAAAAGGTGTGATGAAATCAATACCTTAAATTAAGTCTGCATAAAACCCCGGGAAAAAGTTTTCATCAAAGGAACCGGTAAGATTGCAAAGTGGGGGGGGGTGCAGGTTGAGGAAGTCCTGGCTCAATTTCTTTGCCATGAAAGTCTGGTGTCTGTACAACAGCTTAAGAAAAGAAAAGAAATGAGAAACACAACTTCCACATGATTGGCCAGGGACAAAAACAACACCCAGTGACTGGCACCGGAGCTAACCTTAGCAGTTCTAGGAAAGAAATCTCAAAGTCTAAGCCTAGGGTTTTATCTGATGGAAAAATGAATTAGAGACATCTGCAATTTACATTTTGGAAAATGATTAAAGTATCAAAAAAAATTAAAACCATGCTGTATCCAACAACCCAAGAACCTAGATATAACAACTGCTAATAATTCAGGTGTTTCCAGCCAATACTCCTAAGAAAGAGCAGGATCCCTGTGTGTGTGTGTGTGTGTGTGTGTGTGTGTGTGTGTGTGAGAGATCTTGTTTTAAACACAATTGGAATCCTACCACATATAAATTTTACAATTTAAAGATTTTTATTTATTTATTTTTAGAGAGAGGGGAAGGGAGGGAGAAAGAGAAGGCAGGAGACATCAATGTATGAGAGAAACATCGATGGGTTGTCTCTTTCATGCCCCCAACTGGGGACGTGGACCACAGCCCAGGCATGTGCCCTGGTCGGAAATTGAACCAGTGACCTTGCAGTTCGCAGACCTGTGCTCAATCCACTGAGCCACACCAGCCAGGGATGAATTTTGCAATTTATATTGCAAAATACTAATGTGCTCAGGAACCCTTGTGGCTGATGATATGAGGAAATGCGCGCATGGAGGAAAGCCTTCCTGCCTCTACTGTGAGTCCTAGGACCATGAACGGGGGAGAGAAAAGAGCCACACTAAGCACCATTCCCCAGGTGCTGAGCCAGCCACTCTATTGCTAGCATTCCCCGCAGCCCATACAGCAACCTTGGAAAGTCAGAACTTATTTTACTGTTGACAAAACTGAGACTCGAAGCCCAAAGTCATCATCTAAAAGTGACACAGTCATGGTTTAAATCCAGATCTCTCCATCGCCAAACCTTCCCAATGGAACCGGGGTCCTTCGGTCTCCTCAGTTACACAGAGAATGAAAAAGGAACTCCAAGTGTCCACAGACCCTCGTAATCCAACATCTCAGCCAGCCATTCATTCAATAACCACTGTGTGCCAGGCACTGGTCTAGATGCTGGCACCATAAGGGTGAACCCAAACAAAGCCTTGGTTTACAACCGAGATAGAGAATAAACAAATATTATATGTATGTATATATACACACACGTATATGCAGGTAGATAGAATAATGTATCAAATGCTGATAATGGAGGGTAAGGGCTAATGGAATAGAGAGTGACAGGAATGGGGTTGTACAGAAGTTTCCTGTTCTGCTGTAACAATTGATCACAAACCTGATGACTTAAAATCACAGAAATTTGTTCTCTCAGTCATGGAGGCCAGGAGTCCAAAATGAACATTATTAACAGACCTGCACTTCCTCCAAAAGTTCTTGGGGAGACACCCTCCTGTGCCCTTCCAGCTTCTGGGCTGTCGACGTTCACTGTGGCTATATCACTCCCATCCCCACTCTGTTGGTCCGAGGCCTTTTCAGGGTTTGTCTCGAACCTCCCGCTGACTTTCTCTTATAAGCACACTTATCATTGGATTTCGTGCCTACCCAAATCATCCAGGATGATATCTTTATCTCAGAATCCTTAATTATATCCACAAGGGCCCTTTTTCCAAATAAAGTCACATTCACACATTCTAGGAATTCGAATACAGACATATCTTTTGGGAGACCACCGTTCAACCCACTACAGGATGCTGTTGCTCTTTCTCGTAAGGTGTCAGGAAAGCACACTCTTCCCTATTACAAGGATATTTGAACAGAGACCTGAATAAAGTGAAGAGTATATGGGGACACCTAAGCAAGTGACAGAAGGAGGAACAAGCCCAAGGGCCCTGAAGGGGAGTGTGTATGGCGTGTCTGAGTCATAGCGAGGAGGCCAGAGGGTTGGAGTAGTGCGAATGACAGAGGCTAACATGCAAAGGGGTGATGAATAATCTCGTTGCCACATATGACAGCACCATACCTGAAGGTTACAAGTTGTTACCATCGTGTGGCCCACAAGAGGCCAACAAATGTAACACCAGTGATTTAATCCGTACAAGGACAGCACGCTGTGAAGTTTCTTCAAAACAGTTCAAGAACTTTGGCAGAATAAATTTCATTATCCGAAGGTAAATTTCAGTCCACCAACAATACCCCTACTGTTTTATAAATCGACACCTCTAAAAAAATTTTACTTGCCCACATGTCCATGAGAGTTAAATAACCCACTTTTGTTTTTCACTAGAACCCCGTCCCACAGTCATCGTGATGTGCTACGATGGATTGTCACCCACCCTGTTAAGCTGATGTGTCTCCCAGTCTAATCTCCACAATTCTTGACTGAAGGGAATAAATCATTTTCTTATTGCCCATACTTACAGAGTTTCTGGTGTACATCAGGCAAGCAGTTAATGCCCATTGTGTGAATGAATGAATGAATGAATGAATGAATGAAATGTAAAGATCTCATTTTATCTCATTTAACTTGTAAAATTTATCCACGTGCTTGGAATGATACCCAATCACCACTCCAGTGAAATTTTTAGCCCTGAAGGGTTTCTTTTAACCTAGGAGTAAATGTAACTAATAACATTTATCCTCAAACCTGGAGTCTTATAAAATAAGACACAGCGTTTTGCTTCTTACTACCATAGTTACGGCAATAGGAGGCAGGAGATCTCGATTCTAGCTCTAGCTCTGCCAATAGCTGTGTGACCTCAGGCAAATCACTTACTTTCTCTGGGCTCTGGGTCCTCACCAGTAACAAGAGGAAGTTGAACTTGATGGAATATGGGGTCCTTTCTCGCTGTAAGTGCCCCAGGCCTCACGTGAAATCCTAGGAGGCAACCCAGCATTGTGAATACTAATCTAAATTCAAAACTTGCTTTGATGGGAAGTCTTTGCTCCTGTCCGTGATCTCAGCCAGTTGTCCTCAACAATCCAGGCCAAACTGAGCTTGAGAACTTCCTTCCCCATGATTCTTACCACCAACACCTGTTTGTCAAACTTTTTCTGCTGACACATCCTCAAAAGCAGAAGAGAGCAAATGACTTGACTAGCCCAAGGAGGCCTGGGGAGCAGGCCTGGGAACTGCCCTCCAGAGGCTAAAATTTTATCTAAACTTTTTAAATTTCTTTTTTTTTAATTTATTTTTAAATCAAAGGTGCTGAATATTTTAAATTTATATGAACTTTGTATTCTACTCTACAGTGTAGCTGCTTGTCTTTTAAATGCATTCTTCCCCAAAAACTTTTGAGGGAAACCCTTGTCACTGTTTATCCTGGGTTGGCACTGGGTGGCACAGCACCCTGGAGCCTGAGGCAGGCATCCCGCAGGGTGAAGAGTGAGCTGGAGTGACATCTCCCTTAATAAAAATAGCACCAGAGGAGCATCTGTGGGCAGGAAGTGCTATTAGGACCAATGAACCTCAATGTGTCCTCTGTCCCTTTGCTTCCGCCATGACCCAAACCCCATTCTTTATTGCTCTGTCACGCTGAAATTGGTTGGACTTTGGAAAAACTTTACTTAACATTCAAAACAATGAAAGGGAAATAAACACAGAGCAGGAAGTAGAGACAGGCTGGCTTGGGAGGTGCGGCTCCCACCTGCCCACAGCTGGCTCCTTCCTGGGCCTTGGTCTGCTCCATTCTCAATGATGACCCGCGGTCAGCTTCAGCCAGACCTCTTCCCTGGCTGTGTCATCTTTCCAGATGGAAGCTAACCCATGAGCAGCCTCAGCTCAGTCCTGGCAGTCCCCGCCGTCTGTTGTAGCCTCCGGATTTCCACTCCCTGCAGTTCCTCCTCGCTTCCCTGCTCGAGGTTCAGGCTGCCCTGGGCAAAACTGCTCCCCATCAGTGGGCTCTCCCAAAGCACAGGACAGCTTCTAAAACTGGTTCACAGTGAAGCGGAAAAGGCTGGCAGCTTCCAGTTGAACCTCTCTCTTAAACCACAAAGGTTGAATCTGAAAGCTCTACTGAAAGGCACCCCTGGAAGGAACACCCCTGCCCACCAAGCCACAGCCCCTACCTGCTGCACCATGCCCTCCAACGCGCCTGCCACACTAGGATGCCTACCGAGATACCACTTTCTGATTTGCGCAAAAAGTCACGCTGCAGGGCGGGGTGGCCCTCTCTTTATGGATTGTCTTTTCAGGAATTGAAGAGCTTCACAGGGACTAGAAAACTACGCCTCCTCTGGGTGCATGCAACTGCCCTGGCAAAGAGTTCCCCGCTCTTCCACCTTCATCAGGCCAGTGGCTTCCACCTTCACTCGCAGGCCTTTATGCAGGTAAGAAGAACGAGTGAGGCATTTGGAGGGCAGGTGGCTTCCCTGGTGCCTCTGATACCATTTCCATCACCCTCCCACCCACTATGACAGTTGTCTTCTCTGACCACCTACAGCTGACCTTGCTCTAAGCATTCCTAGATCGAAATTTTTTGCTCAGTTGTTTTTAGTCCTTACCCTAAAGCAAGCTTACTTTTATTTCTTCTATTTCTCACGGAGCTGGCAGAAAATACTTTCAGGTTTGCCTCTTATCTGAAATCTTTTATCTTATCTGAAATCTCTTATGGTCTCACTGTTCCACTGTCATTGATTTCTTCCTGGAAACTTCTTATCTCTTGCCAGCCCCTACGCCCTCTCTGAAGGAAGAGAGCCAGCTCACACCTTTGCATATTTATCTAAAATCTCTGAGTCACAAGGATGTCTCGCCTTGGGAAAGAAAGTGCCTTGGGAGGGGGCTGGCCTTCCGGAGCCTGGCAAAGGTCCTAAGGAGAACCAGCCCAGAGGAACTGGGTTTGTGGGGAAAGAAACCCTAGAAAGTTCTTCCAGATGGTTCTCCCCATAGTCGCAGTAGATATCAGAAATAATTTCTTCAGCACTGAACTACACAAGACTCTGTCAAATGCTGTTTTGAATTACAAATGAAGAAGCACGTTTTCATATACCTTACCAAACACACATGTTAAAAATAGCAAAGAGTTGAGATCGCTTAGAAATTTCTGTGACAATTTATGAACAATTTATTACTATTGGTTGGGATGAGGAGAAAGGGTCCATTGAATACACGATTGTGGTATAAAATTATTCTGAGCAGAAGACATTTGAATTCCTGAAATTTCTTAGCTGCCTAAAACGCATAGGTCCCCAAAGAACTGCCAAAACTTCAATTGTCATAAATTCCCTCTAGAGGAGCAACTGAAGAGAAGTCTCCATGTCACACCTAAACAGTCATTGTCACAAAGCTATCGTATCTCCCATCTATTCACCTAAGGGCTCATTTGTATTTCCAGAAAGTCAATTATTTTGCTGTAAGAGCCCTTTTCTTCATCCCCTCCCACTTTTAAGATGGTATCTAAGGCCCTGGCTGGCATGGGTCGGGCTCAGGGGAAGGTTGCTGACTGATTCCCGGTCAGGACACAAGCCTGGGTTGCGGGCCAGTTCCCAGCTGGGGGTGTGCAAGAGGCAACTGATTGATGTTTCTCTCCCTCTCTTTCTCCTTCCCTTCCCCTCTCTTAAAATAAATAAGTAAAATACAAAATAAAATGAAATAAAATAAAGTTGTTTAAAAAAAAAAAGATGGCATCTAAGCCCCAAATTTTAACGATCCCTTTGAGTCACATTTTTTGTCAACTCCTATGAATACATTAATAAAACTGTGTAATTAAATTTTTGTCTTGTCTCTTGCTAATCTGTCTTTTGCCAGTTTAAATCACAAGCATCCAAGTACTAAACCTAAGAGTTTAGAGGAAATGGCTTTTCCTCTTCAATACTGAGTCTAGGGCAAATTAAGGGGAGAGGAAGTACTGGATGCTTAGCTATTCTAAGATACACAATACTTTGCAAAGCAAAGGCAAGTGGAAAGTTGAAAGATTCCTTGGAGTCTTTAAAATGTAAACTTTAAACAAATTATGCAAATAATAACATTTTTATACTGCCCTTCTAGTTATTTCTGGCATGTTAAGTTTTACAAAATACCTCCAAATAAACTTGACTTCTTGATTAGAAAGCAGGGCGAGAGAAAAAGGAGGACACTGAGGTGTTAAGGCTGGACATCAAAAACCCAGGATCCAAAAAGACTGCACAGTGCACATTCAGAGAAGGGCACTATAGCCTCTATGGGCAAAGCAAAATTTCCTTTTTCTCTTTCTCCTCTCAGATCTTCTGACTAGCCTAAGACTTACATTAACAGGAGAAAATAACCAAACTTGATTACATATGTACACACGAGGGTCTGTAAGACTGTGGGGCCCTGGGACAAATCAGGTAATTGAGGCTTATATGTCATCTTGAGCTAAGGAAGGGGAGTAGTGGTTTGGACTTAAAGGAGAAAAAGGCAATTTGCACGGAGATGGAGAAATACATGTCTACGGGACAAAAGTTTGCTGGGCCATCTTTACCGATGGGATGCAGAGAGGACTTTGATCAAAGGGGCTGTGCTAGACCCCTCCCTGTCTATATACCTACCTGTTATATACCTAGTTCATATTAAACTACGGTTATTATGATGAAAGCTCCCTTCCGGGAGCAGGTCCTGTATCTAATTTCTCGTAGACAGTTAGGGGGAAGGTCAAAGTTTCTTCCTAAGTCTTTTGTTTCTTAAAAATAACCAGTTTAAAATAATCATGATCCCAGAAAAGGCATATTTTGGGGTGGCAAACTCTGCTCTCCCTCACTTCCCATGGAAAGATTGCATAAATACTATTGTTTAACCTGCTAATATACATAATTTTCCTTGTTGATAATTACATTAATTTTTAAAGAATTTAAACTACTTGTTATGAAAAATGTATAAAATACTCGGTAAAACATTTAGACAGCAAGCAAAATGAATGAATGAAACAATTGGATGAATCAACAATTTAGTAAATATTAACTGAAAAATGTGTTAAAATTTTACATAAAACATAACATTTTATAAAAATGTCACAAATTTTAAGACAACTACAATAAGAATATATAATTCTTAGGAATTCATTTGCTGCAATAAAACTATTAAAAGGAAAGCAAAAGAACTATGAATTCAGGTTGAAGAGTATCATGGGGGAAGAGATGGGAGTGAGGGAACCAATGGCTAAATGTAAATTATTAGAAAGAGTTTAGCTTTTCACAGGCACTTATTACAGTATTTAAAATGACTAAGTAATCAAGGAAATAAATAAAAGGGAAAAAAGAAATTGAAAGTGTTCAGAAATATGTAAATATATAAAAACATATTGGATCTCTAGCCTGATATACCAGAAGTGTCCAGTATATCAGTTTCTGGTATATACGTCCATTTTTTTTTTATCTTAGTACTTGAAAACATAGTCTAATTGCACATTTAAAAAGCAATAAATAGCCTACAAGCACAGCCCCAGGGAAAACAGATGAATTCATGAGTAAAGGTGCTGGTGTTAACATGATTTCAGGAAGAGCCTCTTGAGTAATTTACACTACAGACAATACAGTAAAGCCTTTGAAAAGCAGAGTAGAGTAAACTCTTAAGCAAAAGGCCTTAAAACTATTAGTAATGGAAACCCGCAGGTTTCTCCTTGCTCAGCCCTGGCTGCTCTCCCTTCAGAACTGCTGGACAAAACAGAAGCTCTTCCTGTTTTCCCTGAACCCCAAAGATGAGATTACAGCAGTCAGAGGGGCCCGTGAGGCAGAGGGCTACAAACAAATAGTCATCCACCTCTCCACCCTCTAGAACACACAGGCTTCTCGAGGTCCAGAATCCAGCAGAAGAGTCATTGGATTGCCTCTTTTTTACTAAAGGACTGGGTATAAAAACTTTGTAGGTCTAGGCCCCAGATGGGAAGAACGTGGTAATTCCTATTCATAATCTTTTCCTAGAACAAAAGTACCACTTAGTACTTTCAAATGTACCACAGCTCTCAATCCCCAATCAAGCTACTGCTTTAGCTCCTCCAAAGGAAAGGTCCCCAGCCTGCTCCCCAGCTAGTCCACTTCCTCAATCTCACCCTAAGGAAGTCACACATTTCACACACCAACTTGACCTCCATTTGCACAAAGTAAGCAGAAAGTAGAGGTGAAAGAGGAAATTACACCCCATGCAGCTACATTGAGAGACTTAGGTGTCATTGACTAATTCAGGCTGTTGGACTTCTGCACCATCCCCATTGGCTCTCTCTGCTAACTGGGTCGCTACCATTTCTTCAGTGTGCCATTAGATTTAATTAATTGCACACCACATTTGATCTGTAACCAGTAGTGCAGATCCTACACAATCAAGAGTTCCAGATGGTGGTGGATTCTACAATAGTGCTGGTACCCTACTGTACCATAGATACAACATGGGTTAAACAGATTTCCGTGGGGTTTCCCATTTCCCGTAGAAGGCATTTCCGTGGGAAAGAGTGCCTCTGATTCCAAACTTATTTAACCCATATGGAATTCAGCCTGTTAATGTTTGGGGGACTATAAATATATAAAAATACAGACTCTGTGCTAACAAATAGATATTATAGGAGATTTAGAAATGCTTTCTCCTGCAATAACAAAGTTCTACCTCTCTTTCTTTATAGCCAAGTTTCTAGAAAGAATTGTATAGTATTGCCTTCACCTCATTCAGTAGTCCACTCTGTCAGGTTTTCTCTCCATCCACTTCTCTGACACAACTCAGGCAGAACTCACCCAAGGCTTTTGAAGTGATTTTGAAGATGTATCTACAATTCTTTGATACTTTCTTCCGAAAGAGGTGGAGTATAATTCCCCTCCCTTTGAGGAAAGGGCTGTATTTAGTGACTCACTTCCAGTGAATAGAATATGGCACAAATGATGGGTTATCACTTCCAAGATTAAGTTGTTAAAACACTACAGTTTGTCTTGGATCACTTGCTATGGAGAAAGCCATGTCTTGAGCAGTGCCTTAGAGAGGCCCACATGGGGGGACCTGAAGCCTCCAGCCAAGAACCATGTGAGTGGTCACCTTGGAAGTCAATCCTCAGCCCCAGCCAAACCTTCAGATACTGCAACCCTGTCAATCTGACTGCAAACCCATGAGAGTCTCTCAGCCAGACCACCCAGCCAAGTGACTTCTGCATTCCTGACCCTTAGAAATTGGGTGGGATAATAAATGTTCATTGTTTTAAGCTGCTAAGTTTTAGGCAGATTAGTTATACAGTAATGGATAATTAATACAGCTTTCTAGGGGATAGATCTCATGACTGTTGTTACCTTTTACTTGATTCAAGTTCTATTATATGTGACTTTTTTTCTTTTCCACATTCCCTCCTGAATCATGAAGCACTCTTGTCCCTTATCTCCTGTAGGGTCCCACTTTTCTTATCAGCCTTTCTTGGCTTCATTCTCTCTGGGGTTCCCAAAGTTAGAGTTTTATCATATTCTTGTTTTCATTCTTTCATTCTGCATACACTGTCTCACTTACTCTCATAATTTTAATTAACATTTATCTTCTTTTGAAGACAGGTGACAACTCAGACTCTTAGACACAGGTGAAGAATGTATTGCCTTATATGGTTGGGAAAGATAGGGCTATAGTAGCACACAGAATGCCTAGAAGATCTGTAAGAATTTGGGCCCCAGGGACTGAAACCCAGGACTCAGTATTTTATCTCCGACTACCTCATGTCTCTGCTTGCTTTGGTCTCCCTTTGCGTGTTTGCTCTGTATTTTCCTGACACAGATAGACCCTGTCTTCCAGCTGGAGAAGATGACATTGTGATGCTCAGTCCCACTGAGTCCGTGTGGAGTGGTAGAGAAGTATATCTGCCAAAGAAGGGATGATGGTCAGACAGAAAGTCATGTGTCCACCACACTGTCTATGGATAGATGACTCCATCACGGATCTAGTGCTATGCCCTGAGCACCAGAACTGTATATCAACTGGCTCCTAGACATCTGCAGCCGGATAGGCATTGGCACTGTATTAGTTTGGTAGGGCTGCCATAACTACCAAAAACTGGCTGGCTTAGAACAATAAAATTTATTGTCTTGCAGATCTTGAGGCTAGAAGTCCAAATTCACAGTGCTGATAGAACCATGCTCCCTTGGAAAGTGTTAGGGAAGAATCTGTTGCAGGTCTCTCCTGCATTCTGGTAATGCCTTAGCTTGTGGATGCATTACCCCAGTCTCTGCCTTCATCTCCACATGGTGCTCTCCTTGTGTGCATGTCTAGCTCTGGGTCCAATTTTCCTCTTTTTATAAGGGCAAGGTCATATTGGATTAGGGTCCACCCTAATGACCTCATCTTAACTTGCTTACACCTGCAAAGACTTTGTTGCCAAATAAGACCACATTCTGAGGTACTGGGGGTTAGGACTTCAATATATGAATTTCAGAGAGACACAATTAAACCCATTACAGGCACTATAAGAACTTCAACAGAGAATTCATTCTTTGCTTGTTTGTATCTCCTTCCCTATTCCCTAAATTGGCATCTTTTGTCATATGTCTTGTCCTGATGATAGACATCATCACATGCCCTACCATCCCAACTGGAAATCTGGGAGTCATTTTTATCTTCCTTTTTTCTTCTGTATTTAATCACTCATTAACTTCTTCCAGGACTACACCTTAAAAGTCTCTTAAACTGGTTCCTTCCTCTCCAGTCCCAGGGTGAGCTACAGATTAAGCTCAGATTCTTAATATCAAAATTGGAGTCAGAATTCCCTGAGGCACCAATCTCACTGGGTAACCATTGTGTGTGAAGTGCTAGATGTTGTCCAAGTGACTCCTCTCTGGCACCGGGGTGGGGAGCAGCTGTCAGAGGCCCTGCTATGGGCAAAGGGAGGCTGGGCGGTTGGGAGGCAATGATGACTCAGCTCCTGTGGTGTCCCTGGACCTGGAAAGTATCCGGCTGGAGCCCTTTGCTGGGTCCTCTTGCCCAGCTCCTCCCAGCAGCATGCCCTCACCCATGACAACTATAAAACAATCCAGCTAAGTGCCAGTAATAGAGGAATTGGAACGTTCAGTTTCTACCATGTGACAATGGAGTGGTGGTCTCTCCTTTAGACCACAAGCTCTGGAAAAACAGGGACTCTTATCTTCAGCTTTGTGGACCCAGCACAAAGCACAGGAAGAAACACATAGATGTGACAATACCAGCAGCTATCATTAATTGAGCTCTATGTCTATGTGTCAGAGACATATACTCAACCTTTTAAATGCCATGACAATTTTATGAGGTTAGGGCTATTCATATCTCCATTGCAGAGATGGGGGTACTGAGGCACAGAGAGGTCAAGAAATTTTCCCTGAGGTCGCGCATCTAGTAAGAGGCAGATCAGGGAGCTGAAGCGAGGCTACCTAACTTCAACAGCCACACCCTTAACTTTTATACTCTATGTCCTATCAAGTAATTTTGATTAATCTTTATAAATAAAATTAAGATGCTAATTCCTTCATTTTACTGAAGTACACATGAAATCACTTTTGGGACCCCAGGGAGGTCACCTCAAGGCTGTAGTTTTTCATCCTCCAGAGAAGGTGAAACATGAAACTGCTGTCCAGGCAGCGAAGGCTATGGGTACCAAGAAGCCATAGAGAGGGACTTACAATATTTTTTTACCTTTGAACCCTAAACCGAAAGTATAAGTTGCCATGGGCAGGGGAGAGTTTCAAATGCTCTTGGCCTTGACTTACCGTCTTCAAAGACAGATAAGATCAGAAAGGAGAGGATTCCAGGAAGAGGACCCAACATATGCAAAGGGATGAAGGACAAGTGTGCATGGGTGTCCAGAGAATTGTAAGTGGGCAGTATGACTTCAATGCAGGGGTTTGGTAGAGTAGAATTTCTATGGAAATGACTTATAAAATGAAAATCTTAAAATATGGCATGACTCCATGTGTCAGAGATCAACAGAGAGTGCATATAGAAACCCTTTATTCATTAAACATGTGCTCTTGTATGCTGACTGTGTTTATGGTACTGTGCCAAGTGTGGGCATAATTTGTGAAATTTCAAGACAAAGTAAATGCTGAGATTTCCACCAGGCTTTATCTTTGATGACAGCAGCAGCCAATTTGATTTTCCAATTTATTGTCAACTTCTAGTTCAGTTGATTGATTTCTTCAAATAGTCCCAGTACTAAACTCCTCCAAATACCTTGAATAAGGAAACAAGGTTTTTTATTAAGAGCCCCCAGAAAGCCATCTAATTTTATAAATATGTGAGTACTAAACATATTTACCACACCCCATGCTGTCAACTAGAGGATTTTGAAAGGAAATCCATCTTTTTGCTCGGGGTTTCCTGACATCCTCTTTCTGGTAAATGAAACCAGGAATGAAACTCAGTCCTCTAAAAAGATACTTTAAAAAATTAATGGATGTCAATTCTCAGGTTGGAGGTATATTAAATTTCTTCTTATGTACTTTTCAATCTTTCTCTAATCAACATCTGTTTTATTCAGATCCTATGACTGCCATAATTTAAATGTTTACCTTAGCTTTAGTCAATATTTGACATTTTTAGTAAATGCTCACTATTATACTGTTTAAACATTTATTAAGAGTCTTTGCCTCATTTAGTGTTTATCTTTGAACAGGCCAGGTAGAGCACAGATGTCATAGAAGAGCTCAGAACTTATATTTAGTGGCTTGAGCAAAAGGCATCCTGCAGACTTGGAGATGTGTCTGACCAAAGCAGGACCAGCCTGTACAAAGGACCAGGAAGTCTCTTTATTAGGGGCCCCGCTAACTCCAACCCTTGTTGGAAGAAGCTAGTCAAACAAATCAAAATTACAAATTAACTCTGAACCAATCTTGATGCACCTGCTGAGAATGTCACTATGCTCACAGCAAGCCAATATCTTGAACAATTCTTCATAGTCTACATTTCTTTCTCATCAGGCAAAACTCTTTAAGTATAGTGTTCTTCCTCCTATAGTCTCAGTGAGTCAGCTTCTGTGTGACCAAACCAAACTCGTACAAGGTAGGAATGTAGAGGGAAGATTCACTTCTGTGACACCGGCAATAGCTGTGTGTCCCACCCAGAAAGAAGGGAGAAGGAAGACCCTCTGTCGAGTAGCCTATGGACCTAGAACCGAAGCACATTCATCCTACAAATATTTGGACCATCTACTGTATGTTACTGTGTGTCGGGCACTATGTCAGAGGCTGAGGCCAGGGTATTGAACAAAACAGACCAGACCCCTGCTGCTTTTGAGGAGTTTGTTAATACAAATAAACAAGAAAAATTCAGATGCCGATCATTACAAGAAATTTTAAATAGGGTCATTTGATAGAGTTGGCTGGTGTCTCCTCTGAATTGACCATCAGAGGAAACCTCTGTGAGGTGGTGACAGCTAAGTCTGAAATACTAGAAGGTTCTGGCCATGGGAAAATCGGGGAGAAGAGCCGGCAGAGGAGACAGCTATGCAAGGTCCTGAGGCAGGAAGGAACCTGGTGCTAGACCGTCAACTTTTTTTTCTTAAATGTTCACAATGATCATGTCTTACTTTATAATACACGAGAAAAAGTGATAGCTTTTAACATTTGTGGGCATCAGTCTCCATGAAATTCTGAGTGAAGGAAAAGCTTTTAGGCACACTGATATTCACAGCAGCATTACTGATATCAGTGAAGTGATAGGAGCGACCTGAAGGCCCAGCACTACCTGCGTGGTTTCATAAGTTACAGCGAATCCATTTGTCGGAGATGATATAGTCATTAAGGTTATTGGGACTTCGGAATAATGTTAAATTAAAACAAGTAGAATATAAAATTGGCCTCAGCCATATAGAAATAAAAATAGAAAAAAATTTAAATGTTTAAAATGACTGTACTTGTGAGTAGAATTATTTTTCTATCTATTCTTTATTTTCTGAATTTCCTTTAACAAACATGAACTACTTTTATTGGTAAAAACAACAACAACAACAACAACAATTTGAGCCTTTAAATAAAATAATCCTTTCTCTCCTCTCTGCTTTGGTACCCCCAAAATGTTTTTCCCTTTCCCATCCTCCACTCCAACCTTCATTCAAGAGTACACGCATGCACACTTCGATCCCACTGCAACTGACAGACTTACCTGTGGATATGAATATGTGTGTGTGAATGACTCCGTTGACTACGTAAACATACTATGTAAATCAGTGGCTGTGAATGCTGACTTACACAGTGGGCTGCGTTATCAGCCCGGAGAGACGGTACTGCTCAGTTAAGATCTGGAAAATGCATGAAAGGACAAAGGGAGGCAGTGGTGGAAGGGAAGAAGAGATTTGATGCCCTGGAGGAAGTAGAATGTCCCAGCAGGGAGGGGCACTAAAGAGGGGGGCAATCTGAAAGTTAGCCTTAAAACTCTGGAAACCCACTGTTGGTCTGGACTCAGAACCGTAAGAAAACCAGGATATGGGCAGTGTCATAGATCAGATTCCCTGGAAAATAGATTCTGAGATAAAAATTTACACGCAGGTAATCTTTGGTGTTGTGGGTTGAATTGTGCCCTCCGTACCGCCCCCTCCACCAAAACAAATCGAAGCCATAACCCCATACCTGTGTGTATGACTTCATTTGACGATAGAGTCTTTGCAAATGTAATTAGTTAAAATGAGATCATACTGCATTAGGGTGGACCCTTAATCTAATATAACTGGTGTCCTTATAAGATGAGGGAAATTTGGACAGACAGAGAGGACACCCATGACAATGCTGGCGGAGATCGGAGGGATGCATCTACAAGGAACACCAAGGGCTGCCAGCAACACTAGGAGCCAAGGAAACGGCACGGGGAAGATCCTCCCCCGAGCCTGCAGGAGGAGGCAGGGCCCTGGTGACAACCTGACTTCCAACTTCTAACCACCAGAACCATAACACAACTGTAAGTTTGTGCTACGTTGTTATGGTAGCCTTAGGAAAGCGATACAGATGGGGAGTTTTCTCAGGAACTCCGCGTACTGGGGAGTGAAGGAAGCAGGGCCCCGGCAGAGGGAGATGTCAAACTGTGATAGAGCTGAAAAAGTGTCCTCAGTCCTAAAGGAGCTCCGGAGTTGGAGACATCCAACAGAAATGTCCAAAATGAAGGCAAAGAACCTTTGTGTCTCCAAAATAGACATGCCATTGGAATGGAACTGCCCCAGGGAAGGGGTGAAACCTTCCGTGAGGCAGCTCCATTGTGCTAAGGCCAAGTCCCAGAGAGGGGCTCAGCTATGAGCCATCAGTTTCTAGCAATAAAAGCCACCCGGGGTTTTGGGTGGTAACAGCCTCTGACCAGAAGAGAGAGCTGGCTGGACCTCCACAGCGCCATTAGCAGCGGCCCACTTCGAGCTTGGCAAGGGCTCAGGGGCCCAGAGACAAGGGCCCCAAGTCTGTTTTTCTGGGACCAGCTGACCAGAGAGCGGAAATCAGAGGCAGGGGAGAGAGTGAACAGAGAAGACAGAGGGGTTCTGGGAGCTTGAAGAGCCTTAGAGGCCTTTGGTCCAACCCCAAACCCAGCACGGGACCCTGCCTACCCAAAGTCAAGGAAGAGAAAATTACAGCCTGCCTTCTGTAGCGTGGCCCTTTCCCCGGACAGTGGAGAAGTTCTTCCTTACTGTAAGCTAAGATCCCCCTTCCTGTGACTCAGTTATCCACCTTGCCAAACCAAACCTTTCTCACGCAGCCACCTACTTATTCCCAGCGGACAAAAGATTGTCGGGGTAATGATTTTTGTAGTTTCCTGTGGAACTTTTTTTCTGGTTGCACGCATTCCCTCCCCGCTCCATTCCCAGACCGCCGCTCGGGCTCGCCGCTCTGGAGCACCAGGGACCGCGTCTCCCATCCTCCACGAATATTTGAAGGTGCTTTTTCTATCCTCCCTAAATCTTCTTTACTCTAGGTCAAATACCCCAGGACTAGATAGACTCTAAGTTTCTGTCCAGCTGTGCAATTCAATTACACAAAGAGATTCCCTGGTCTTTATATGAGATTGTTTCAAACATTCATTTAATCGTCATATAGTTCTTAAGCACCTACTTGGGGCCAGGTACTTCACTAGGGTCTGGGGAAGCAACAAGAAACAAAGAAATTCCTGTTACACAAGTTTATGCCCTGTGGAGGAAAAAAGAAGGCAAAATCCCTCCGATATGACTCAACAGCCAGTTGCATGAAGAGGACACCAGACATAGAGCTGCACTGCCTAGATTCAAATCTGCTCTGTCCCACTCACAAGCTATGTGTCTTTGAATCACTTAATCTCTTGACCTCAGTTTCTTCATTCATAGAAGGTATTAAAAACAATGGCTGCCTCATAGCATTGTCATGGGAATTAAATGAACTAATATGTGTGAAGCTCTTAAAACAGTGCCTGGCACATAGTCAGGGCTCAGTGAACGTTACCCGTGATTACTGCCATTTTTAGTACTAGGAAATTAAAGGTTCTATGAGAAAGAAAAACATCAAGGATGATGTTCAGGGTTCTGCCTGATCAACCAATGGGAGGGCAGAACCATTCACTGAGACAGGAATACGGGAAAAGCAACAGACCTGGTATAAAGTGTTTAGTTTATATTTGTACACCTTAGGTTCAAGGGAATGGTAGGACATTCAAAAACAGTCACCCAAAAGACAGTGGAGATGACTTTCTGGAGCTCAGAGGACAGGTGTGGGTCAGATTCAGAAATGTCCATAACCTCTCAGTAGCCTAACCACCCTGTTTTGAACACAGTCCATATTCTCAGCCTCTGGAGACCAGGTGTCCAGAGCTGGTAAAAGCACTTCAGATGTCAGGCCAGCCTGGAGCACATCTGTGCCTAGGAATGCAGGGTGCTTCTTGGCATATGATCAAGACAGCAGTCACCTACATGTGCCAAAAGTGTGCTGTGTGCTGGGCGTACAAAGAGAAGTAGTACGAGCTCCCCACCTCCCAGGGAGCTTCCTACCAGGAAATCAATGATTTCTCAGGTGAGTTATAAAGCCCTGTTCTTAATAAAAGAAAGAAAATGTTCTTCAGTGTGTTTTCAAGATCTCACTTTAATTTCCTGTAGGAGCCCCCATTCTGCTGGGTGGCAGAAGCTCAATTTCAGTCAATTTGGGTTTCTCCTGGCCCTTTCCCAGGGCTCTGTCTAGGTTCCAGGGAGTCTCCAGGAAGAGGCCTTGAAATTTCACTGTCACCTGTGAGTGTTTGCTTCTACTGAGACAGCTGTCAGCATCTCTGGTCCACACAGCACCCACTGAGCATCGTTCTGTTCCTCTTCTCCCACGGGGCTCTTACGGTCTAGAATTCTCTCTCTCTCGCCCCCTCCCTGCCTCCTCCTCTCCATCCTTCACCCCTACCCCTTCTCCTTGTCTCCATATCTCTTTAAGGTGGTCATGGGAAATGCTGGGAGGCCAACTGAGGGCCTCTCTAGCACAATACAAGGGTGGACAAAGGCAGGTTTACAGGTGTGAGTACACGAAACAGTTTATTCTTGTATTATTATTTATTTATTAACTATTGTGTTATTTATCTGTATTACTTGTTTTATTATTATTGCCATTATTTCATATCTCTACTTACGATTTATCTTTTAGGTAATGATGGCTGATAATTTAACCTACTTTTGCTGAACCCCTGTATACCTGAAAGCCCTTCCTATCCCAGGTCCTCCAAGGAAGGTTGAGTTCCAGGGAGGACAGGTTGAAGGGTGCCCCTTTATCAGCGACCCCACTGTCTACTCACTCATCAATTCCTCTCCAAATCAGATCCCACAGGTAAAAGAAACCTGAAAAATAAAAACATACTACTATTTCTACATATTACCATGCCTCACAGTTCATCCTATTTCTGCCCCTTAAAGCTAAGGCGGGTCCACCTGCAAGGCTAGACTCCAGTAATCTTTTGATTCCCTGATCCCCTCTCTCCACTGCCAGTCACCTGGGCCCATGATTTTTCTCCCATTCCGATGATGCCCAGTACTCAGAATTTGGTGCTCCAGCTCAGTTGGCTTCTCCACCACCAGTACCTCCTGGGGGTTCAGGCAGGAGATTATGTGATCAAAATCCGGAGCAGACAGAAGGACCAGAAAATATTTGCTATAATCTAGGCAAGATGTAATGAGGGCCTAAATATAGGCAGAGCCATTAGATGTTCATTCTCCTCCCTTGGGGGACACCACCGCCACCCCAAGGAGCTGGATAGAAGGTGTAGCGCCACAATCAAGACTGAGAGGTCAGGGGAGTCAGAAAAGCAGGGAGCAGGTGAAGAGGGATTCCAAAAGCAGCAGGGAGGTGCTCCTGGTAGCTTTTGGTGAGATCCTCCAGCAGGCTTGGCAGGTGCATCAGTTACATTTAAAGGGTTGACATAAGGCAGTCATGAGGATGGAGACAACGGAAAGGAAATAGTTTTATCTAAAGAATTGGGTAACCAGTTGTGTTGAGGAAAGGACCTGATAAACTCCAATTTCATATTGTAGCGGGGGAAAAAGACTTTCCTTGACTCTCTAGTTCAGTGACTGGGGCCTGTCAATTAAACTGACCAAAGACTGATTAATAGGAGAAAGGTATACAAATATTATTCGATGTTAATAGTTTAATTTTTTAAAAGATTTTATTTATTTACTTTTTAGAGAAAGGGGAAGGGAGTGGGGAAGAAAGGGAGAAAAACATCGATGTGTAAGAGATACATCAATCTGTTGCCTCTCACATTCCCCCAGCTGGGGACCTGACCCACAACACAGGCATGTGCCCTGACTGGGAATCGAACTGGCGACCTTTTAGTTTACAGGTTGGCACTCAATCCACTGAGCCACACCAGCCAGGACTAATATTTTAATTTTTAAAATATGCATGGGAAGACTTAACAGAAAGGAATTAAAAACTAACTGCCAAAGGGGCCTGCCCAGGATCTTATATACCATTTTAACAAAGAGTGATGAATTCGTGGAAAATTTACAAGACAAAGGAAAAGACCGGTGGGCTTCTAGAGGCAGTAAATTGTGGAAAGTTAAATATATGGGGGAAACTAATGAGAGATAAGGGTGATTTTAGTAAGTATCTGTGCAGCCTTGTCTCAGTGCCACCTTTCTGTCTCTAATGAGAAGGATGGTTCTCCTCTTATATGGGATGGGTGAGGGGACCATCTTCACAAAGGGAAATTTATGACCTGCTTTTAGGCTAATGGGAGGAGGGCAGAGAGCTCTTTCTGGATTTGTTCATCTTAATTGCCTTCAGCCACAAACAATTCTTATGTCATAATGGCATATTTGAGGGCAGCAAATTCTGATCCCCTTTAATATTCAAGCCTGGGGTGGTTCTGACTTGAGCCTGAATGAGAAATGGTAGCATCCACTAATTCAGAAGAGAAACAAAGTGGGTAAGAATAGGGAGAGAATGAGTGCAGAATAGGTTTAGTGGGAGGGGCAGAAAGCAAGAACCCGACTTGCAGAAGACAGGGCCTTGAGGGTGTGATGCTGGCAGCCTCCAAGGCGGAGCGGCCCTGAGAAACAGCAGGGCCTAGACTAATGCTGAAGAAGATGAAACTCCCTGGAAACAGACAGGTCCAGGACCTGAGGGCTGTGGATGTTGGATAAGTTGTCTACATGGACACGGAATCTGCCTAAGATGTGAGGCCACCTTTCCTGACATGGCTGCTTCGTCTCTCTGTAACTACACCCAGCAATTAGCTACCCTCCCAGCTCTGGCTACTTGAACAATCTGTGAAACTTTAACATTACCCTTCACATCACTGACGGAAATACTAAACAAGCCTGAGACAAACGCTTACCTTGAACATGCCTGGGGAGTTCCAAATATGCTGTTATAGTCAAGAAGGATTTTGTTTTACATAATTAGAAAGGTCAAGATAATGTTCTGTGTATTCAGTTTACTAATCCCTCACCTCCAGTCACTTTCCCATGACAGCCTGATCATAAGGGATGACAGAGGGAAAGGGTGAGGTATTTATCTTATGCTTGGTTTCCTGGGTTTTATCATGTATAGGTAAGTCAGATCTCCTGGAATCTATTGAGTCCTTGTCCTATAAATAATAAAAGGCTATACTCTCTCAATAAGACATAAATTGCAAGATGCAAAATGCAAAAAGGCTCTTGGACTTTCTAGCAGTGATATATTTTCTGTTGTACCCGGACCTGAAAAATTCAGATTTAATATTCAATCCTAGGACAAGAAGGGACAGAGAGGAAGAACGAAGAGACATTGCTGGGCGTAAACAGACTAGATCACAAGGAGCCTAGTGGGATGAGGACAGATCGGGTCGGATGAAGACAGATCGGGTCCGATGGATTGGTTTCTTGCCCAGGCCTTGCCCTTCTAGGCCCTGGGAAGTGGGCAGGCCACTGCATTTTGGTTTTCTCTCTTCTAAGTGGGGATCGCGCTAGTATACTGTGCCTGCCTTAGGAGGTTGGCATGGGAATAAAGGTGAAACAATGAATGCGAAAAATGCTTGACAAACTCTTAGCTATTGGAGATGTGCACTGTTTTTCTTAGGGAAGAACTGCTGGGCCTGCATTTCAAATATAGGATCTTTGTTGCTATTTATTAACTCTTTGCCCATCACTATTCATAATCCTTCCCATCAGCAAGATCCTTTGAAAACAGAGAGATGAATGAAGAGCTGCTTGATTCTGGCTGCAGAGAAAAGCTCCTCCTGCCACTCTAACGAAAACCCCTAGGCCCATGTCAGTGGCCGTGAAAGATGTCTGCACGTAAAACACATTAAAGAGCCATTTTAAATTTCCCGAAGGCACAGGGGGACCTGGAAGGAGGAATTACACTCCTTCTACACACAGGGAAACACCCTGGAATCCTCTTTAGACAACTCTCTCACCGAGGCCTGCCATTCTTACTGGCATTTTTCATTCTTATGTGGATAATTTTCTGAAGCTTCCCTCCACTCATAGGCCAAAGAGCCCAACATAACCCAGCAGCTCAACTCTGCAGGTGTATTAGAGGAAATGTGTGAATATTTATCCTGTGATCGTTTTCCACGTCACAGCTGCCTCTGCCCTGAAGCTATGTATATGTTGTATAGGACTAAGGGTCATGGTGTCACGAGCATATGTTCATGGTACAGTCTTTCCTATAAGTCAGTCAGGCACCTGCTCGGCTAGCTACCTACTGAGCAGCCCGGCACCAAGGAAAAGACAAAAGTCACATACAGTGACTGTGCTATTCACTCAGCTTTTATTGAATGCAGGTTCACTCAAAGGAGAACAGCAACGTACATTAACACCCTACTCACACTCTCACAATCTAAGAGAATTATAACACACACCCACAGCAATCAATGGGGATTAATGAACCCGAGTCCCAGAGTCTCCGTCTGCAGGTCCCGGAGACAGCACAGTGGGCAAGGGAGTCATCAGAGTCTTGCAAGGAAGGATCTCCAGAGCCAGGTGGGCAGCAGCGCAGACGAAGTCCTCAGTCCAGCAGGGCAGGGCCTCCGGTGGCCGACGCCAAGGGAGATCAGCAGCCCTCTGGTGTGTGTTTCTCGACTATCTCAGCAATGGTCTAGAACCAACCTCAGTTATGCCTCGAAAGTGATGTGCTCCACCTTTTTGGGTCTTTTTGATAAATGTCTTGGCACCCCTGATGGCAAATATAGAATTTCCCCAGGAGCCTATCTGCGGGTGGTCCCGCTCTGCATACACAGCTACTCTGACCACACGTGCAGATATCCTAAGTGTGTCTCCTTGCCAGGCGTGTCTGCTCTGACCATGTGGACAGATACGTTTCCTTGCCAGGTGTGTTTACTCTGACTTAGGTAATTTTCTTCTTGAACCCAAGTGTCATGGCTGACTGACAGCCATTTTAGTTGACATAAGTGACTCTACTTTGTTTTATATACTTCATGCTATCTTGATTGGACCAGTGCCATTTTATTTGGTTCTGCTCTCTACAGGTGGCAAAGAGAAAAGATAAAAATCAGGACTTCACCTCCCACTCTCCTTCAGCTCCCAAGGAGAGCTTGGTGGCCCTGGTGAACCGCTTGTTCTCAGAAGCTAAAGACACTGGGTGGGCAGTTGGCACTACCATATGGCCTACTCCTTCCTTTCTGTCCCCATAATAGCCACTGCTCAACAAGTTTGAGTCCCCAGACCAGTAAATGGCCCTTAAATTGTTCCGTAAAGGGTAGTTGTTAAGATTACTGATAGTGTGCTATGTATGCTGTGGCATATTTAAGGAAAATATGACCCAACTAGCTTTGAAGAAGTTTAAGATTTATCCATCCAAGAGATTAGTGTTTCTTTTGTTCTAATACAGAAACGTATCCCTGGCAAGAGTGCTAGAAAACAAAGGTCTAGTGCCCTGCCTTTCAGCAGGAAAACCTCTTTAGTTTGTATATGAAGCCCTTGAGGCTGGGATGGGTTGAGTAATTTTCTCAAGGTCATATATTTGGCTGGGACAAGAACCGGGACTTCCCCGAGCCTCCTTGTTCTCAGACAATGCTCATGTGCCTTCAGTTCTCTAGAAAGGAACAGTTGCCATCCAAAAATGTCAAGCACAACATTGTGAAAATTGATTACCCTATTGTTCTGACTTGCCTTAAGAAATTTGGGTCATCTCAGACTGAGACTAACTAAATACCCAGAGCTGTATCCAATCCAGTGATGGGCCAGGAGCCAAGGATGAAGCGGGTGCCATCCGTCCAGGGGAACAGAGATGCAATTAAAGAGGGAGGGGCGAAAAGTAATAAATAAGACAATGGCACCATGACAACAAAGAGTTTGAATATATTAACAGTATTTTCTTTTTTTTAAATGTGGCAGGGTGGGAAAAGGAAGAAGCAGGAATGGCCTCAAGAAATTTAAATACAAAGACATGTTGATTAAGAAATGTGGGTAGTTGCATGAAATAAATACAAAAGGAAAGCCAGATGAGGATATACTCTGCCACTGCAAGAAATTAGAGAAAATGAAGATCATTCCTTCCTTCCTTTACATCTCCCTGGCTCTATCTCATAAACACACACACACACACACACACACACACAAGAGTTGGGGAGGGTTAAATATTGTGAATGCAGCACAACCCGCCACATCATAGCCCATGATCATCCTATTTCAAGGTTGCTACAACTCCAGAACTTGAGACTATTTATTCAAAGAGCTTTTCAAATGGGCTACATTTGTACGGCCTACAAAAGCCTCTTGACTTTTCTATTTCTTGCCTTTAAACTCAGTTGAAAGTCCTTTTCTTCTTCCCCTGCCTCCCTGAGATGGAAGTCTGTGATATCATTAGTAGTTCTAAGATGGTGAACAGTGGAGTGCTGTTTAATTGACCAGTAACTTAAACCCACTGGCTGGACTTCTGGTGGTAAAAACACCACATCAGAGATCTGCCCTTGTGGTGGCTTGGAAAAACTATCCATGTTGGTCACACTTTCCTCGAGCCCCTTAGCATCCTTCTTCACAAACTCTTTTCAGATTCATCTTTTTATTTATTTTTTAATTAGTAGACTATTTTTAAAAAGTTTTAGGTTTACAAAAATAATGAGCGAAAAGTACAGCATTCCCATATAACCTCTCCTCCCTCCCCCAAGTCCCTGTTGTTAACATCTTGCAGCAGTGTGGTGCATTGGTTACAGTTGATGAGCTAATGTTACTACTTTATTATTAACTAAAGTCCCTAGTTTACATCAGGGTTCACTCTTTGTGTTGTACATGCTGTGGGTTTGGACAAATATATATTGATGTGTATCCTCCATTACATATCATACAGAGTAGTTTTACTGCCCTAAAAATCCCTATGTGCTCCACCTGTTTATCATTTCCTTCTCCACCCCCTGGCAACCACCCATCTTTTTTATTACCTCCATAATTTTGCCTTTTCCAGGATGTTACACAGTTCAAATCGTGCAGTATGTATGTTGACTTTTCGGATTCTTTCACCTAGCAATACACGTACATTTAAGGTTCCTCTATGTCTTTTTGTGTTTTGATAGCTCATTTCTTTTAAGCACTGAGTAATATTTCATTATCTGGATACTCCAGTTTATGTATGCATTCACCTATAGAAGGGTGTCGTGCGTGGTTGCTTCCTAGTTTTGGCAATTATGAATAAAACTGCTACAAATATCTGTGGGCAGGTTTTTGTGTGGACAGAACTTTTTAACTCCTTTGGGTAAATACCAAGAAGCATGACTGATGAATCATATGGTAAGAGTATGTTTCGTTTCGTAAGAAACTGCCAAGCTGTCTTCCAAAATGATAGTACTGTCTTGCACTCTTGCCAGCAATGAGTGAGAGTTCCCATTGCTCCTCATCTTTCCCAACACTCAGTTTTGTCGGTGTTTTGGATTTTAACAATTCTAATAGATATGCAGTAGTATCTCACTGTTGTTTTAATTTGCAACTCCCTGATGATATGTGATGTTGAGCATCTTTTCCTCATTTACCATCTGCACATCTTCTTTGGTGAGGTGTCTGTGAGATCTTTTGCCCATCTTTTAAGTGGGTTGTTGGTTTTCCTTATTGCTGAGTTTCAAGAGTTTTTTGTGTAGTCCTGAGTGGTGTGGCTCAGTGGGCTGGGCATCATCCCACAGACTGAAACGTTGCCATTTCGGTTCCTGGTCAGGGCACGTGCCTGGGTTGTGGGCCAGATCCCCAGCTGGGGCGTGTGTGGGAGGCAACTGATGGATGTTTCTCTCACAATCGATGTTGCTCTCCCTCTCTTTATCTCTTCCTTCCCATCTCTCTAAAAAATAATTAATTAATTTTTAAAAGAGCTCTTTGTGTATTTTGGGTATCGGTTCTTTATCGGGTGTGTCTTTTGGAAATATTTACTTCCAGCTTGTGGCTTGTCTCTTCGTTCTCTTAAAGGTCCATCTATTTTTCTGAATCATTGTGTTCTCTATACTTTTCCTCCCTGTTTCCTTGTAAAGGTCTTCTCTGTGCATCTGAAAACTGGGGGAAAGGAAGGCTCTATATCTACACTCTCAAAGTCCGGGGGAGGAAGTCAGACAAACCCAAGTCCTGAAATAACCTGACAGCCCAGGTTCTAAGGAGAATCAGCTTCTAGCAGCCACAGCTCTGAGCTCAGGAAACAAAACCTGCCCCTGGCCCTGCAGAGCCAGGCATGGAACAGCATGAAGGAATCTGTGTGCTGTGGGCAGATTGTCAGCTCTCAGAGGTGGAGCCCCAAGCACAGCGGTGCGTGCCGTAGTTCTCTGTTGCTGTCCCCTCCTTTCACAGGGTCGGGAAAAGCTGTGGCTAATAAGTGGACGGACCGGCTGCCTTTCCTCAGCTCATGAACAATGCATGCAAAAAGAACTAATAAATCAAATCTAAGAGAGTTAAAAAGGGGTACAGTACATCTCACCAGTAAGTTCATTTTTTTCCACATTGGCACAGCTCTGGACTATATCAAAGAAATTGATGGTGTTATCTCACACAGCCCAGACCACCAGAAGAGGTGGCATGAGCGGGGTCACGTTCAGTCACGCATGCACAGAAGCACAGGGGATTCAGAAAGACCAAGAGCGTCATCTAAGGAACAGAGAGGCCCGAGAACAGGTGATCTCAAAAAGAAGCCTGAAGTATCTTCTCTAAACTGCAGCCTCACATTTGCCCTGATTACCCTGTGCAAACAGGATGAACTTGTTGGGTAAGTTTGATCCATTTGCTGGCGTTTCGCTATTGCCAAATATAGATCCCAGGAATGGTGTTTGATCACACACTCTAGTGCCTTTTTGAGGCTCTCTGTTAGGCACCGTGGAGCAGAAGAAAATAACTCTTTCACAGAGAAACAAGAGGCACCTATAAAACCAGCTGCAACAGACCCAGGCTGACTGGGCCATGCATTGGGCAAGCCCAAGAAGATTTATCTAAAAACCGAACTGTCCTCCACCCATGTAATTAATTCCAAATAGATATAAAATAAATTCTGGAGTGGTAAAGTTATTCTATTACTTATGATGACTCTATCAACCCTTTTGTATTTGTATATCAAATAATTTAGCAAAATCTATTTCTTTCTCTCTCTGCCGCAGCTGCTGCTGACCTCAGCATGGGCTGTGTCACTGACTTGAATGATCCCATATGATAGGGCCCAGCTCCCCTCTGGGTTTCATTGGACAACTACCCAAAACCCAAAAAAAGGCCCGCCCAGTCCTGGGCTCATCACAAAGGGCTGAAGAAGATCACTGACTGACAGCCATCATTCACCCTTAGCTATTTTTCATGGTCTGCCCTACCTTTTCTATCATAAACCTAGAAAGACCTATCATGGTCACGTGTGTTTAGTATGGTGGTGGCTGAAGGAAGAAGGGCATCTCAAACTCCTGTCGAGCTTTCTTTGCCGGGCACAAGGTAGTCCTTCCAGGCAGCTGACAGATCTGTAAAAATTAGACATTCATATCTATCAGTAATAAATACTACCAAATTGTCACCTGTTCTGGCTTCTTTGTCATGTGACCAGTAACATGGGAAATTTTAAATAAATAAATACATTTTTAAACACTTTCAAGATTGGGAAATACTCATTTTCTACCCAACCTTGAAACTGTAATTTCTGTTTTCTGGCAAGATTTAACCTTTAAATTGCTTTTCAATTTAATCTGACTGCCTCCTGCACCCCCAGCAGCCCTCCCTCCTGCTTCTCTGGTCCTCTTCGCAACCCTTCCGTTTGTACTGACAATTTCCATGCACCAGCCAGCACCCCAGGTCTCTCAGCCATCCCAGGTGGGTAGCAAAGTGTTGCTCTCTCTTACTTCTGAGAACTTGAGTGTAAAATGTACAGGAGTGGGTTGCTCAAGGGAAAAGGGTATTCCTTTCCTTGAAGGTTCTTTCAGAAATAATTCTCTTGACAAGCCGGTTGGTACGCACACGGCTCTGCCTAAATTCTGAGGAAGACAAGGTAGGACACTTCTGCCGGAGGAATGTGTTATTGACAATTACGGACAATTCATCTGATTAGAGTCAGAATGCAGGGCAACTTTCCCAGCACAAATGGCAACCCTACACCTCTCACTTCAAGGAAAAAGACTTAAGATTTTTGCTCCCTATATAAAATATATTTACGACTACTACTAACTAGCATTGTTGAAGAGGGGTAATTCTACCCAAAACTACAGAGCAAAATAATCAGATTCAGTCCAAGATGAATATTCTCATTCTCATTTTTATCAGTTTGCTTACTAAAATTCTGATCGTGTGACAAAGTAATTACTTCATGGAGGAGCCATTTATTACAGCTGACATCGTAATAAAGCAGTTGGGGGGTGGCAGGGGGAGCCAATCTACCAACGTTATTGGGTAAATAATTACAAGTTGAAGCAAAATTATGAATAAATGTCCTACTGCTCTTACATAGTTTGACTATACTAAAATTAATGACTAGGATCTGGCTATGCAATTAATTTTGATCGAGTGCCCGATGCAGAGTGTGGGCTTTCGCGTTAGATGGCAGACAGGCCATTTAGGGCTTACAGCCTGAGGCACCAGGCCCTTGTGCAAAGATTTATCTCTTAGCTAATTTTCCCCGGCTCTTCTGGAATGTAACTGCATGATGCAAAAGTGTTCACCAAGCCTGTACTTAGAGGATAAAAGGTTCTTTTTTATGCTGAGGAATTTAAGGGATCACTAAACAAATGCAAATTCCACCCTAAATGCCTGGGCTAACTAGCCACTGCCACAAAGGGGAGGGTGTGGGCATTCATTCAGGGAAAGGTTTAATGTTTCTAGAACAGAGATGACGTTTTTTAAAATATCGTTGATATTTTATGCTTGTATAATGGATATTGTAAACATATACAAAAGAGAAGAAAATAATATAATGAGCCCTTGTATACTTCTCATCAAACTTCGATAATTATTAACATTCTGCATTGTTTCATCTATACCCTCCAACCTTTATTTTTAGAACAGAGATGACATTTTAAAACAATCATTCCCCCAGTAAAAAAAAATTTTTTAATTAAAAAAATAAAATAAAATTTTAAAAACGCCACCCCCACATACATCAAAATGTAATTTTGTATAAGGTGTGATTTATGTATAAACTATGGAGTCTTCATATGTCTTTGCATTTCCACAAAGACTCAGTAGCTGTTCAAGTACAGTTCAAAAATTATTTGAAGTGGCCTTTTTTTACTGTCCCCTTGTACCGCATCAAAGCAGCTGGAACCCTGTATTTAATTTGAAAAATGCATTCTAAAATGTCCAAGTTCTTAAGCCTCAAAGGAGAACAAGGCAAAGCTAAGCCCTTCACCAACAGTAACAGAAATGATCTCATTAAGCATCACTGTCCGAACACGTCCTCTCTTCAAACAGACCGGGCAGCGAAGGGTAGAATGGGGTGCACGTTCCTACTTCACCTCCGCCTAAAGGTTTGTCTCTTAAGCAGAAACCGAAGCTTAGGTTCTTTGCAGAGCTTGCTTGTTTTAGAAGAAAAGAAAAACATTCCAAAGGAATTACTTTGAACACTAAAATGTATGGTTTAAATAATGCTATTACCATTGGTCATAACCTGAAACACAAAATCAGCAACACAAGGAGACTAAATGTTCACACTGATTTTCGCCCTAATTTTGATGCCCCTGCTGCACCCCACCCAACCCCAATCACTTAGGGCAGCGATTGTCAACGGTTTCATCTCAGGTACACATAAACTAATCACTAAAATTCTACGGTACACCAAAAAATATTTTTGACAAAAAAGTAATAGGTATAATTTTGATTGATTTACAAAAATAATACTAATTACCTATCCTTTCTGCTCCAAAGTGACTTTTTTAAAAAATCAGGTGTCTAAACTTGTATATAAAGATTTCCGTCACCAAGAATTAACCAATCAGATGCAACCTTATTATGTGGCGTGACCAATAAGATGCAACTCTATTACATGACATATATTTATGGTACAGGACATTCACACTAGATGGCTATTGTTGCGTTGGCTGTTGTTATTTCTTTAATTCAACAATCTAAGGGAAAAGAGGTCAGTGCTGCTGACTAAATAAGCAGGTATCGCATGTTTTAAAAATTCTGGCTGATTTAAGGCAACCCAAGCATTCTCTGTTCTCAGCAGTTGTTTGAAGGGAAAACAAAGCTTTATGCCACTTAACAGATCAGGAGCTAGTTAATAATTGGTGCGATTGATTCAATTCAACAAAATATTTTTTCACATTTACTATGTGCTTGGGATAAATCAGTGAAAAAATAATCATAAAGAGTCTCTGCCCTTTTGGACTTCCATTCCAGTGTGGGGAGACAAATAATAAACCTTATGAAAATTCAATATTTCGTATGCATGAGGGTATTAAATAGAGTGAGAAGGTGAAGGAGTCAGCAGAGTGGACATCACATGGCAGGGAAGAGCATTCTAGGCTGAAAGAAGAGCTAGAGAAAGTCCCAGGAGGTGAGAGAATAGCCAGATTACCGGAGGAACAGAGAACATCCAGTGTGGCTAGAGCAGGGTAAGCAAGGGTGGTGGTAAGAGAGAAACTCAGAGAAGTCAAGGGGGAATGTATAAGAAACAGGGAGCAGAATGTATCACCTCTTTGGCACATTTTGAGCTGATTATTTTGAGAAACAGCAGACACAAGAGAAGCTCTGAGAACAGTAACCCCTTTGTAAGGGACTATTACATTTATAAAGAAAATCTGCGTTTGTAAGAGTGTCTCCATCTTTGTACCAGGAAGGAAGATTGACTAAATCACAAGAGATTCTTATTAATGGAGGATGCACCGCTTAAAACTACACAATAAACCTTACCCTTGTTTACCATGCTTTTCCCATGAACTTCCTGATAACTGGCCTCCCCACACCCTGTTGTCTTTTGTTTTCAGCTGAACATGGTGTTTCAGCTGGAGTTCTAAGCCATCTAGGGGAGTTCTTTATTTTTCTTTGCATGTCTCCCATGTGTGTAAACTTCTGTTTGTTTGTTTTTCTTGTTAATTGGTCTTTTGTTATGGGGGCTCAGCAGAGAACTAAAAGGGTAAAAGAAAAATTATTTTCCTCCCCTACATAAGAACCTTCATTTATCCTTCTTGAAGACTTCTTGCTGAGAGGGTTTTATCTAGGCAAGGTGACACATTTCATGGCAGAGACTTTGTCCTCAGAGTGTTTGTTCCACATGTTCAAACATCTGAAGACATGGTTTAATTTTTCTAACTTTCATGAATCACCCTGCAAATCTCCATTTATTGCCAACTTCTTTCCTTAACATTTAACTTGCAAATGCTTTCTGTATAGCTCTTTCTTTTTATTTGCAGAAAAGATCTTCATTTCAGAGCTGTTTGCCCTCAGATGAATGTTGTAAACCTCACCTTTCTGTGGGCTACAAAACTGTTAGCTCTTTAAAATAGCATTTGATTTTAGTTCAGACATAAAATTTTCTTCTCCTGCAAAACTTTCATCACGATCGTGAACTTCACCAATGAAGACATTTTATCTCCTTCCAGTTCCCAATCCCCAGTCCATCTGAGGCTCCCACTCTTACTCCTCAGGCCTCTTTTCTGTGCCCTTTTAAAAATTCAGTTATCTCCCCATTATTCAGAGGAACATTATCCATCTTCTGCCTCAGACATACCCTTTGCATACAGACTTTTCCCTCCATTTTAGTCATTTCAAAGCATCATTACAAGAGAAAAGCTAGAGGTAATATTTTATAAAACACATGTACCTATATGTGATAGAGACAATGCTATTATTTCACCAAATCTCATGTTATTCTTTTTTTCTTTCTGGGCAGCTGGAAACTACATTTTCCAGCTTACCTTGCAGTTTTACTGGGGCCATGCGACTCAGCACTGGCTAGTGGAGGATGGGTGGAAGCGACATAAGCCACACTTCCAAGTCTAAACATTGAAAACACATAATCCTCCGCTTCTGGTCAAGATGGCAGTGTAGGCAGACATGGCTTGCCTCTTCGCACAACCACATCTATATTACAGCTAAAATATAGAACAACCATCACTCAGGAACATCAGAAATCAAGTTGAATGGAAGTCTGACGACAGAAAATTGAGTTGAATGGAAGTCTGACAACTACAGAATTGGAGAAACCACATCCATCCAACCTAGTAGAAGGGGCACAGATACGAAACGGGCTAGCTCCATACACATGTGGATAAAAACTCAGGAGGGATATCTTGGGAGCAAGGAGTCCCAGACGCACCCCAGGCCCCCCAGCCCAGGATTCCAGTGCCAGGAAGACAAATCCCCACAATTTATGGCCGTGAAAGCAGCGGGGATTGAGTTGGTGGAGGAGGCTGTTGGAACCCTAAACAGTTCCTCTTGGGGAACCCACACACAGACTTACTTACTCAGACTCACTCCCCCTGAGCGCCAGCACCAGGTGGCAGGCTGAAGGGCACCAGTGGTATACAGGGAGAGACTGAAGTGTCTAGCATCGGGGTGAGCAGAGGCCGTTGTCCCTTTGCTGAGCCTTCCCCCAACAGAGCTGGTAGGCTGGTGCCATATCTGAGACTTCATCAACCTGGCTAACATTGTGACCCACCTTGAAGATCCACAGAGGCTCCACTCCACCCAACTTAGAGGCCCACCCAAGCTGCTTTTCCATAAGTATCGCTAGTCTTAGCTCCTAAATCCTATCAAACAAGCAACAGCTGGTTTCAGTGAACCCTAGCAGTAGCCAGATTAGACTCACAGCTTGGCTTCACCTGGGATTCTCCAAGCCCAGCAAGATTAGCAGCCATCTCAGATTGCTTTACAGCTCAGGTAGGGGCTCTGGGCAACACAGGTGGGGGCTCACCTTGGCCTGCACCACCCAGGAAACACCAGGGCTAATGTACTCAGTGGATATCTACAGACTACGTTGGAGTACCACCACCCTGTCCCTGCACAGCTGATCCTCCATGGAGGGCAGAGGTTGGTGGTCAGTGGTCACAGCCAGTCATTGCAGCTGACTGGCCTGGGTAAATCCCTCCCTTTGATCTGCCAACAGCAACCAAGCATCACCTACAAAAGGAGGATGTACTCAGCCCACACCAAGGGCACACCTTGAGTACCCAGCTTAGGCAATAGGGGAGGCCATGACACTGGATCCTATAGGACACCTACAACATTAGGCCACAGTACCAAGACAGAGTCAAAGCAGCTCTACCTAATGCATAGAAACAAACACAGGGAGGCTGCCAAAACGAGGAGACAAAGAAACATGGTACAAACGAAAGAACAGATCAAAACTCCAGAAAAAGAGCTAAACAAAATGGAGATAAGCAATGTATCAGATGTAGAGTTCAAAACACTGGTGATAAAGATGCTCGAGGAACTTAGTGAGGACCTTAGCAGCATAAGAAAGACCCAGTCAGAAATGAAGGATACACTAATTGAAATAAAAAACTATTTACAGAGAAACAACAGTAGAATGGATTAAGTCGAGAATCAAATCAATGATTTGTAACATAAGGAAGCCAAGAACAACCAATCAGAACAAGAAGAAAAAAGAATCCAAAAAAATGATGATAGCATAAGCAGCCTCTGGGACGACTTCAAGAGGTACAACATTCGCATCATAGGGGCACCAGAAGGAGAAGAGAAAGAGCAAGAAATTGGAAATCTATCTGTAAAAATAGTGAATGAAAACTTCCCTAATTCGGTGAAGGAAATAGACATGCAAGTCAGGAAGAACAGAGAATTCCAATTATGATGGATGCAAAGAGGCCCACTCCAAGACACATTATGAAAAGGCCAAAGGTTAAAGATAAAGAGGGACTCTTAAAAACAAGAGAAAAAAAGTTAGTTACCAGAAAGTTGCCAGATGGGAAATGGGAAGGGGAGAATGGGTGAAGAGGTAAGGGGATAAAGAAATATAAATAGGTAGTTACAGAATAGCCATGGGGATGTAAAACACAATACAGGAAATGGAGGGCCAAGGAATTTGTACACATGACCCATGGACATGAGCAATGGTGGGGGAATTTCATGAGGGAATGGGGGGCTGGGTGGAGGGAGAGGAGGACAAAGGGGAAAAATAAGGACACCTTTAATAGCATAATCAATAAAATATAATTAAATATATATATATTTATATATTTCTCTCTTATCTTTCCTCAATAATCTTGGAGGCCACATGTGGAGGCTATATGACAAGATGATGGAAATACGGCTTCAAGAATTTCCAGAAGGAAGAGAATCAGTCCTCACTAACCCACACCTTAATCCACTTCAGTTGTGTTAAGCCGCTGAGGTCAGGCATTATTTGTTTCTCTAACACAATCCGTAGAGTATTCTATTACCATATCCTTTCTTACTTAATTCTTGTTTCATTCCCCAATCTTCCCCCAGAAAACATTTTACTGGAGAAACCGGGGCTCAGGGAACCCTATGGTTTGGCTAAGCAAGTACAGCTAGCAAAGGAGGCAACCAGCTCTTGGTCCCCTCTGTGTCAGAACCACCCTGTTTCTGGGGCTCTCGTATACACTTCCTGTTCTTTGTCATGTAAGGAAGGAATAAATATTTTTCCTTCTACCCTCCTAGGATCTCTGGCTAGACCTTGTAACTTAGACTGATAAAACAAAGATTACAAGAGGAAAAAACCCCACAAGTTTATTAACATGTGCATTGTGCATACACATGGGAGCCCTCAGAAATTAGTCACTCAAAGGGGTGGTTAGAATTTGGGTTTATGTGGCTTCTTAGCAAAGGAAAAAATTTAGGGAAATGACAAGACGAAGGAAAAGGACTGAGTTTCTAAGGCAGCAAACTGTGGGAAGGCAAGTAAAGGAAAGGTGAAGGCAAGTTGGCAAAATTTGTTATGCAGATTGCTCTGGTACCATGTTTGGGCTGACACGGGTCTAGAGTTGTCTCTATCGATGAACTTCTGTCCTGGTAGACAGGAGAGAGGGGGCACTTTTGCACATGTATGTCCTGCTTTCAGGAAAACAGGGGCAGGGCAGAGAACTTTTCCTATATCTGCCTTTTCTCAGTTGCCTTCAGCTTCAAATATTACTTATTCCAAAGTCGTACATTTGGGGGTGGCATTTTCCGCTACCCTTTGGTAGTGGTCTACAAGTCTCATTGGGCTATTCATCCCGAATTATCCTCCAGTTAATCTCTTCAGAAAGGGCATTACTCTCTCTAATATGCAAGAAGATAGAGAATGGACTTTCTGCAACTCTCGCCTACTGAGGAATAATGGCAACCCTCTCTGATTCTTAGCTTAAACAACCAGAATAGCCACAGTTTCACGCTTCTAACCAGTAAGGCAAAACAAACAGCCATGTATCACAACAGGCACCGAAAGGGAGGGCCAAAACAGAAATCACCAGGTGCTACGGGATGAGGCAAATCATCGTAATCCAGGCTTCCCTTGTACCATGTTGTATGAAACCTCTATCCCATCTTGTCATTCTGCAGCCATGTTACCATTTATAATTAATGACACCTCCAAAAAGACAGGGGGAACATAATTCTTCATGTATGTGTATGTGTGCGTGCATGCCCAGGCTTTTGAGATAAGGCTATGAACATCCTTTTACCTAATCTGGTGTCCAAGGTTCCACTTGAAATCTCCAGTAGCCCAATCTCCTCAGCCAGTGATCTGAACACATAAATTAGGTCACTTGAGCCCTCTGCTTAGAATTCTTAGATAGTTTCTTATAGCACCGAGACCAGACTCCAGACTTTGAACTATGGCCTCCAAGATTCTGCATGGTCATGATCTGCCTATCTCTCACCTCATCTCAAAGTTTCTCCCTACTCCCCAGTCCGCATCCACTGTCCTTCCAGCAGCTTTCTCTCACCTTTGCTTTTGGTCTGCAATGCTTTGCCTTGGCTCCCTTCATGGCTGGCTTATTTTCATTCTTCGGGTTTATTTTTAGATGTTTCCTCCTCAGGAAGGTCACCCTGACCTTGCACATGAAGAAGGTCCTTCCCCTATTGTTTTCTATCATGCTATTTAATCTCTTCAGAAAACAGTCATAGGCTACAATGATCTTATCCATCTTATGTTTGCTTGCCTGCCTTTCCCACCAGAATTTTGGGTTCATAAAGGTGAAATAATAATAGCTAACACTTTCTCCGTGCCAAGCACTGGCTTAAGCACTTTGTATATGCAAGTATAGCCTGCCAAATATCTCTCAGAAACAATACTTCTGTTGTTTTAATACCCACACTTCATACGATACATATATCTCTTAATAGAGTTTGTTTGTTTGTTTTAAACTGATGGAAAATTTTATATTTCTATCTCCAAAAGTTGAATATGTTTTATCAAAACAGGGCGAGGAGCAGTTTTTCTGTTACCTTCCAAATGCAAATGGTAGGGCAGTAACAACAGTACTAGACATATCGTATGGTACAGTGAGCACCCACAGAGGAGATGTAGTCTTTGGACATTGCTGATGCTCAGAGTGACCTCTCAGAGCATCATGTTCAGCGTGAGTCATGCTTTGTCATTGGCATTTGTCCTGAATGCATTTACCAGTGCTTTCCATACTGAGCCTTTGTTTTTGCTGAGAGCTATACGATGAGTACCAGGAAAGTTGAGATAGTTTTGAAGAAAACTGTGGAGAGGAAGTAAAGGAACAAGAATAGTAATTACAATGGGAGAGATGTTACTATACACAAAGCAGTTATTTAAATTTTCTGGTGATCAGTGTATTAGATATTTTGCATCCATCCTAAATGAGATCATTGTTACTAATACATAGGTATGTCAGAAAGAAAAATACTTTTTCTCTGCCCGCTTAGGGTTTTTTGGGGTGGGGGTGGGGGTCATGAAAATTAAACTGCCAAAAGACAGAATAACAAGAAAGAAGGCAAATTTTTGTTTACATATATGTGGGAGTTCACAGAAAATGCAGCCTGAGGGGGTGGAGGTGGCTCGAATTAGTTTTTACACCACCTTAATAGGCATAGGGAGAAGCAGAGCAGCACTGCAGAGAGAACAAATAACTTTATGGCAGGAGGGGAGAAACGCACATGCACAAATGCATTTTTTGAATGATAAACGTGCCCACATGAGAACCGATGAGAGATATGGTGGTTTGGATATTAGAGTTGCTTCTGGGGAGGAGATTTATGAATATTGAGTTCTATTGTAAGGCTCTGTTTTTAGGCACATAAGAGGGTCCAGGTGCCCAGACACCTTTCTCAAAATAATTCTTATGCCAAGGTGGCATGGTTTAGGGTGGCATATCCCTTCAGGTGTTTTAGTGTAATTTAGTTGTGCTTTAGGAAATTGGTTGGTGCTTTGAGGGTTGATGGAGTTGATGTGCAGTATATTATAATTTTTCACTTTTAAAATAAAGTGAAATAAAACCCAAAGTGCATCTTCACACAGAAAACCAAATTTTAAGATGCAGATTATTGATGTTTACTAGGATGCCAGTATTAATTCATTTCAAATAAATGCCTGTTTTATGTGGTAGGTGTTTTTACTCATCTTCCTCTTTATGTGAAGCATGTAAACGTTAGGTAAACATGTCCAAGATTTTAATGGAAGTAAGTAGTAAGGCTGGGACCTGAACCCAAATAACCTGAATTTAAAATCTGGCTTCTTAGCCATTGTAGAAGCTATAGGGGCCTCTCCCAAGGGAGGGTCCACACCTATCCAGTGCACTACATAACCCAGTGCCTGACAGGCTTGGCCCATAGTAGATGATCAATTACTTGTCCCAAATAAATGAATGGATTTGAAGTAAAAATTATTTTGAGCTAAAAGCAATTAAGAAGCAGAAAATGCAGGAAAAGTTCTCTCTACCTGTCCTTGCTCTGCCAAAGGCAGGATATAAATTCTACTCTGGAGACAGAGTCTTATCAGGTGGCCCCAGGGAAATCTGCAAACAAATATTACTTTCTTAGTTTCCTCTCGTATATCTGCTTTCCCACAGTTTGCCACCATTGGCAACCATTGTCCTGTCATTTCTCTACAAATTTATTTTTCTTGGTTGAAGATATAAGCCAGAGTTCTAAGCCACCTCTTTGAGTTCCTCTTTCCCTTAGTTTCTCCCATGAACTTTAATTTTCTTTTATTCGTCTCTCATTACAATGGTCCCAGCCAAAAATTTAGAAGGGTATAAGGACAAGATTTTTTTCCTCCCTTACAGATGAACGAATGGATAGATTTTTTTTTAAAAAACTGATTAAATTTTGCTAAAATAACCAGCCTGTCATCGTTAAAAATATGAAGATCTTGAAAGAGTTCCTGAGGAACTCTTCTAAATTGAAGAAAATCAAAGAGATTTGACAGCTAAGTGCGCAATGGGTGATCCTACACTGGGTTGTTTTACTCTGAAAAAAAAATGCTATTGGGGCAATTGGTAAAACTTAGAAGGGAACTGTGGGTTAGATGGTAGTAACTGATAGGACTGATAAGCCACCTGAATGATACAAAGGTTATATCAAAGCAGAAACCTCTGAGCTACAACAGATGCAGAAAGAACTCTTATCTGAACTTTCCTTATCTGGCTAAAGAGAATTTCATGAGATTCAGCTGCCATAGCCCACCCAAGGGAGGTCTCCAGTCAGGGAGGCCTGACCATGGGCACAGGGACATTCCAAAACATTGTGTACACAAGCCTCATCCCAACCTCCATGCTTTGAAACCCTGAGCACCACTGACCCTGCTCCCTGCTTACTGAGTTGGTATATAAATCATTACCTGTAGCTGTTCAGGTTGCCTCTTCATCTGGAAGCTCCCACATACACAAACAACATTTTCTTCTGTTAATATGTCTATTATTAGTTAATTCACAGGCCCCCACTATTTGATTATAAAATGGTAGAAGAAAATTTTCCTCACAACATAATCTATCACTATTAATTTCCTGATTTTGATGGTGGTATTATGGTTATGTAGGAGATTATCTTCGTTTGTCAGGAGGAAAATTAGCTTCTATGAACTTTTTTTGCCATGATGGCTGCAGGAATTTTTTTTTTAAGGTTATGAGGTGAATAAAGTTTACACTCTTTTACAAGGAGGAATGGGCAAATTACATGGTAGTGGAGGGTTGGGCGATGTTGGCCACATACCTCAAGGCTATAGCCATGCCTGTCCACAGAGGCCAGAGTCAGTAGAATCCAGAGGAACATCCCCTAGGCCATCCCCTTGAAGGTCAGGTGCTTCAGGCACCTGTGGCAAGACCAGTCAGGAGAGGAGCATAGGGCAGACCTTTGAGTGGCTCTCTTATGCATGTGTTAACTTACTCATGCCCTGCCGTGGGCCATCACCATCACCTCATGTACCCACTCTATAGCCCACTTGTATTCCTGCAAGTGAGACTGAGGGTAACACAAGGCTGAGCAAGTGGGTCCAGAACATAGCACCCCAAAATATGCCAGTTTGACAGATTGACTATTTTGAGTATAAACAAGGGCACTTGAAAAACCTGTGTAAAAATGGTACTCTGTCTTCCACTTTTCTTCCTTTAAACAGGAGATGAAACTCCCATATGAAACAGGCCTTCACTATACCTGGAGAAAAAGAACATTCTCGTCACCAGAGATAGGGAGCCAGGGCAAAGAAGAATTTGTACAGACAAACCTTATTAAAATAACCCTTACCCTCTTTCAGTCTCTACATATGCAGGGTGGCGCAAAAGTAGGTTTACAGTTGCTCGTATAGAAAATGACTAGTAACAATAACTAGTAAAAAATACAAGAAAAAACTGTGTTTTGCATACTTACAACTGTAAACCTACTTTTGTCCCACCCTGTACTTTAGTTACTTTCTCATAATTACTACTCCGCTCAACCTAGTATATAAACACTCAGGCCTAACTGCTTTTTAGGTCTTCATTTTCTTGTGAAGGCTCCCAGGTACATACAAACATAAGATTTTATGTTTTTTCCTATTAATTTGACTTCCATGACATTAATTCTCAGGCCCAGCTAGAATTCCTAAGATGGAAGAAGAAAAATCCTGCCTCTCTGCAGCCCCAATAAAGTGCATTGTCAGGGGAAGGAGGATCCTAAAGATTATTGCTACCAAATCCGGTTTTTATGTTTATTTTTCAGATTTGCTATGATATATTTATGTGAGTTATTCTCGATAGTGACTAACAAAGGAAGGTGTAGAACTGACCACATTTATAACATAATCCGACAAATGACTTAATGTGAGGGACAGTTTAGATTCTTGGCTCTCAGGTTCCCTGCTGACACCTAATAAATGCCACCAGTCTTGGGGGTGTATTTTAACTCACTTTCATATACTAAACTGATGCAAAGAAATTATTCACTCCTCCACCATACCCTTGTCCTCCTGATGTTTCCTCTTACTGCCTGGGCATCTGGCTGAGTCTCACAGGTTACTGAGGGGAGCTCTCAATTTTGATACACTTAGAAGTCCCAGTGGGGCTTCTAGTTTCTTCTTCACCTCTCAGTACCAGACATAATGGCCTATGTTTATGTTCTATTTGTTGAGTATCACTTTAGGCTTCATTTTCTCTGTGTAGAGGATTTTATCACCCTGAATTGACCCAGTTACTGTGCTCATTTAATTATACTGCCTAACTTTCTTATTTGGATAAATCTTTCAAAATCTTAAGAAAGCATTTCAGAGAGCAGTCAGACTGCTTCCCAAGGTCTGACTTTTCACACTTAAGAATTTTATTTAAAATGAACATGGATGAAAAAAACACCTAGACATTAAAAATTTATTGAAAAAATACATCAAAATGATTTTTCTTTTTTTTAAATTTTCTACATGAGTTTAAATAGTATTTATAATAGGAAAACTTAATTACTTTGTTAAATAAAATAAACAAAGAACATTATCTACTTTTTTACAAAAAAAAAATCTAATGCATGTCATCCTAGGATGAAGGTAAAAATACAGGAGCCCTGGTTTGACAGAATATATTTTCCCCAAAATATCTATAACAGACTTTTCTCTGATGCAAAACTTATATCTTGTTGATTGTCACTATAAAATTAATGAGGTGGTTTCACTGAAAAAAAATCCCCTAAATTGAGCTTTAAAAATGTTGAACAAGAAAGATCGTTTTCAGAGGTGATCATGAAGCACTCTTAAAACTTGTAGATGTACTCAAAATGGTGAATAATGTAGTCTCTGTTAATAAAGGACTCATCTTTCTCTCCATCCATTCATTCAGCCAGCCATCCAATTCCTGAGCTCCTGAGGTCTTAGGGAAGCAGTGGTGGATAGGCAAGTCCATCCTTGCCTCTCTGAGGCCAGCTGCCTAGTGGAGAATAGAGCAATGAAATGAGCCATCACAAACAACTACACTGGGGGAGTTATGGGTCCCTGAGAGCAGAGTGGCAGGGGGGATGGGGGGAGGGCACCTGGGAATAGTGAACAACGTCTTTAGACAATGTCCTGGTGAATTTACTTATAATTTCCTAGACTTAAGTCCTATTTTTAGATGCAAATTCCTGGGTAAGTCTTACTGGCCCACCCCTTGGCTGGGGGGAGCACAGCTGTGGATTGAGTCCTTCCATCACAGACCTAGCTATTGGATAATGAAACTATCTGTCCCCTACTCTTACCCCAAGAACTGAGACTCTAAGTCCAATTCACTTAGTTGTCTTGGCTCCTGGCTCAGGACCTGGACCATATAATACATTTAATAAATGTTGAGTGAACTGTTTGATGAGGAGTAACAGGATTGCACATGCTTATCATCTATGAGAGTGTATGGGACTCATTCTATGAATCTAAATAATGATGAATTAGTAAGAATTATTACTTATTGCCAGAGGAGAATGGAATTGGGAAAGCTTAAATGTATTATTTGTTAAGTACAAACGTGTAAAATAGTTCACATTTATGAAACCTTGTGAGTATTTCTCCTAACCTTATCCAGATGTAGTTATCATGGCGCCCTGAGATGGCCCAGACACAGAGACAGACTCACCAGGCCGAGAGCCACCATGCACCCACATGTGCACACAGGGCAGGGCCATGTACATTAAAACTTGTAAGTTTGCCAACTTCAGTGCTCCCTTAATCTGCCAGTGAGGATACCAATATTTCTGGTCCAATTCACTTTTCCCCAGATGTGCTCCAGGTTCTGAGGACAGGCCACCTGGCCACATTTCTTCCTGGACCTTGTGAGATGGAAGCCAAAGGAGGAAGGAAAGAGTTTGTAAGGGAGGAAAACACCTCCTTTCCTCTAGTGTTGTAGGTTCTCCAGCTGGGGCCTTGTAAATTAAACTGTCAACAGACAGATTCATGAAAGTATGTGTTTCATCATACATGTGAGAGTGCTCAATGATGAGTAACTCAAAGCAGTGGTTAGAACTTAGGCTTATATAGCATCTTAATAAAAGAATATTTTTAGAGAAATGACAAGCAAAGAAAAGGGTTTTGAGTTTTTAGGGTTGGCAAATTGTGGGAAGGCAAATATATGAGGAAACTAATGATGGATGAGGGCTAATATTAGAAAGGTCTCTTAAGTAAGCTCCTTCAGTGTCATCTCTGGGCTGATACGGGTCTAGAGTTGTCTCTGGTGATTAACATTTGTACTCCCTGGTGAATAAATTTACGTCTTGCTTTTAGGCTAATAGGGGGAGGACAGAGAACTTTTCCTCTATCTGCTTCTCAACTGCCTTAAACTAAAAAATGTTCTTTATGCCAAAATGGCATATATTGGGATGGCACATTCTACTATCCATCAAGTTCAAAGAGATTTAGTCAATCTACATCCTGAAGAGACCCCAGAGTGGGGATCAACACACTGAGGCTGAGAGAAACTATCTTTGGGAGATGTTATGACCAGTGAGAGGCTTCTGAGAGTATGGATTACAAGGGAACTTGTAGAAGTAAGAAGAGGAGACATGAGAAGTCCAGCTAGGGGCTTTGGATCTTCTTTAACGTCCTTGAAGGGATCAGAATAAAGAAAATAATTTTTTGTTTATCTACTCATCTGTCTTAGTCCATTTGGGATGCTATAACAAAATACCACAAACTGGATGGTTTATAAACAGCAGAAATTTTATTGCTCACAATTCAGGAGGCTGACAGCCCAAGACTGAGTGCCAGCATGGTCAGGTGAGGGCCCTCATCCCAATCGTATACATATATCCTCACATGGCAGAGGCAGCTAGGGAGCTCTGTGGATTCTCTTTCATAAGAGAATCAAACCCAATTATAAGGGCTTCTCCCTATGACCAAAGTACCTCCAAAGGTCCTACCTTCTAATACCACCACCTTTAAGGGATTAGGATTTCAACCTATGAATTTGGGGGGAACACAAACATTCAGACCATAGCACCATCTATGTCTCTACTTTGGCTTTGGGAACCATAGCTACGTATTGTGACACCTTTCCAGGACTAGGTGTTGAGGTCACAGCATACCTAGACATCTCTACCTGGTTCTGATGAGAACTGATAGACATCTCGCACTTACCATGTCCAGTACCAAACTCCTGATCCGCCTCCCATAATACATTCTCCCTACAGCCCGCTCCTTTTCAGTTGATGGCAACTCTATCCTTCCAGGTACTCACACCAAACCTTTGGTGTCCTCCATGACTCCTTTCCTCTAATTCCGGCACCTAGTTCATCAGGAAATTCTCTAGGCTCTACCTTCCAAATACATCAAGTATCTGAACACTTACCATAGCTCCACCTAATGTGAGCATTTATCATCTTAAGTAACAGCAGTGATTTTCAACCTTTTCATCTCATGACACACAAAAACTACCAAAATTGTGTGGCACACCAGAAAACATATCATATTTTTTGCTGATCTGATAAAAAAAATAGGTATAGTATTAATCGATTTATTTTAAAAAATAGTAATTACCTACCCTTTGTGCTCCAAAGTGATCATTTTAAAAATTGGGTGCCTATACTTGTATATAAGGATTTCTGGTACCAAGAATTAACCAATCAGATGCAACCTTATTACATGACTGACCAGGAAGATGCAACTCCATTAGATGATCTATTTATTTATGGTTCATGACAGGGCATTCATATCAGACTGTTATTGTTGTTTTGGCTGTTGTCATTTTTTTATTTGACAATCTAGGCAAAAGTGTTCAGCACCCCTGACTAAATTAGGCATATATTGCATGTTTTAAAATTCTTGCAGCACACTGATTGAAAATCACTGAGTTATAGCAATGGTCTCCCACCTGGTCTCCCTGCTTCCACTCTCACCTTCCTACAATCTGTTCTCAACAGAGCAGCCAGAATAATCCTTATGTACCTTTAATAAAGTGCAATATAATTCAGCTCATTTATCTCCTATGCTTAAAATGCTGCAATGATTTTCCTTTCCATTAAGATAAAAGCCAAAGTCCCTTTAATGGCCTAAAAGGAGGTATTCTGCCCCACCTTCCTCATCTACTCTTCTCTCTGAATAACTCTGCTTCAGCCACAGTGGCGTCCTCACTCCTACATCCCACATGCTCGCTGGGTACACTCTAGCTCAGGGAACTTGGCAACTCTCTCTGCTGAAACATTCCCTCCAAAAAGTGCAAGCCTAACTTTTTCCCCTCTTTCAAGTCTTTGCTCAGGTGCCACCTCCTTAATGAAACCTACTCCACTCTGCCGTGAGCCACACGCTCCTGACCCTCTTACCCCATTTTATCGTTTTTAGCATTTCCAACCTTACCTATGATGCAAACTATTAGCTTCACCAGATTATAAACTCTATAAATCCATGAGGACAGGTGTCGTTGTATTGATACCTGCTGTATCCTTCGATCCAGAAGAGTGACTAGCACAGAGGAGCTGTTCAATGAACATATGCAAAATGAATGAATGGACTCAGTTCGCAAGAACAAGGAATCAAGGATGGCTTCTAGACTGGGGATCTCCCCCTGCTAGGCACTGCCCTCGTGAGCTGGGGAATGAGAAGCTAGTCTCGTCTATTGACAGATCCAGGCTGGGGGTCAGAGTTAAGCTCTAGGACACCCTGCCATCTAGTACACAGATTTTTATCTTCATTATCAACACGATTTGCTGCAGGACAAAGATAAAGACCTTACTATTGACACAATTCAAAAACAACTCCTACGGTGGCTATGTTTCATTCTCTTCAATGGTTAGACATACAGCAGGCCCAAGCTCCAGGCCAGATGAGGACAGCTAGATAGTTTTAACTAAAATCTTGGGTATATGTGATACACTTATAAATGGATACACTTTATAAATCCCTTTTGGAGGTGCAAATGGCAGACCAATTTGTCTCAAACATAATGTCTGGCAGCCCTAAGCAAGGTAGAAAGAGAAGCCAAGGGGAGACTCATAGGTCTCTTCTTCTTTTCCAAGGAGAAATGTTTGCCTCCTCATCATAAGAACAACTAATCTTTGCCCCCTTCACCAAGTACCAAACGGGAGAAATGCACCTGCAGCAGCAGTCGTAGGGTCTCACCTATGGACTGAAACACAGCACTGCAAATTAGCTCCACGAGAACTGCGAAAAAGATGTTATGAATAAGTCCTGGGGCTGGGGTGGGAAAGGTTATGCTATACACCTAAATAAAACAATTGTTGTTGTTTTTTTAAGATAGTCAAGTGTTTTGGGTTGAAGTTTGTGCCCCCAAAATTCACATGCTGACATTCTAACCCCTGCTACCTTAGAATGTGACCGTATTTGGTGAGAGGGTCTTTAAAGAGGTAATCAAGTTAAAATGGGATCATTAGGGTGGACCCTATCGTATATGGCTGGTGTGCTTATAAAAATGGAAATTTTGGACAGACGCACATAAAGGGACAATGATGTGAAGATACATAAGAAGATGACCACCTGCAAAACAAGGAGAGAGCCCTTTGAAAAGACCCTTCCTTTGTGGCCAGCGGAGGAAACCAGCCCTGCTGGCACCTTGATCTCTAGCTTTCAGAACCGTGAGACCATGAATTTCTGTTGTCGAAGCCACCCAGCTGAAGTTCTTTGTTATGGCAGCCCTGGCAAACTCATACAATAAGAAATGTATATTTTGATGTGTAGTTTACTATGATAATCCTGTCTCTCCTTACTTCACGGACATTTTAGAATCTGTTATAACCCAATCATTCAAGTTATATAGCCCTGGGCCAACTTCAGTGCTCCCCCAAATCACTAATATCTGTTTTAGTGTTTGTGTGTTACCGAGGGCTGGTTGCTTCGCCATGGGAGATCGTTTGTGCTACCTTTGGCTGCCTTCACCCACCTCCATTTCCCTTCCGTCTGAGCTCTTTACTGGAACCTCGAAAAGTTTACCTTTCTTTTCCCAGTGTGGACATGTCCAACCCCACCACCCCAAGGAACACATTTAGTCTCCCTCCAAGAACATGCTTGGCTAGTGATTCCTTTTGGCGAAACCAGATGACTCTTTTTCTCAATTCCCTCTGAACCATCAATTCATGCCTTTCGGGGTGGGCCTTGCACAGCCCATTCCACAGGAGATTTATTGCCCACTCCATCTTCCTTTTGCGCAATTTAATCTGCTGTATTTTAATTGGGTAATAAAACTCTGTGTGCCACCCAGCAAAATTCCAGGGTAAGCAATCACCAGGGACATTCTCTCAGCAGCCAGTTTCTAATTATTTATTCAGGCCCGAAGCCTAATTCCACCCCTGAGTGCAGTAGTTCTGAACTGCTGAACTCCTTGTTTGTGGAGGAGGAGGGGCTGAGTGGGCAACTAGGGATTCCTCTGAGCCCCTGACAGCCCTGGATGATAGACTGCTTGTCTCTAGGTCGGGATGGCCGTGGCACCTGGGAGAAACCTCTCCTCTCCACATCAAATGGGAGGCTTGCCCTGGGTGCTTTGCTTTGTTAGCATCCCCATGCCACACGCAAACACACACACACTGTCATTACTCGGGAATGAGATTGCCACAGTTGTTAAGGGATGCCCCACCCTTAAGGAAAAACAGGAACTGTTCAATTCATGGTGTCATGGTGTCAGAACAACGGATAGTCACCAGGAAGCAAACTGACACAAAATAAATTCTGTATAAATAAAAACATTGAAGGGCTGCAGAATATACCACCCTAAAATATGACTGTAGGAGTCTAGAACATGCCACCCCCAGATATTTCACTTTGTTAAAATATAACTCTTTGTTATATTGATAATTTTGAGCTGTGGGCACTTGAAAAATGGCACGTGCAGTATGAGGATTTCCCTGAGCTCCCTTTTTCCACCTAAAGACAGATCCTCCAAAAAGAATTCGATTGTCATGCATCCCCTCCCCAGGAGTTTCATCAACCAGGGAAGACTGGCTCTTATCACAGAAGAGACTAGACATCAACAATACACCCAGATAAACTTTGTCACACGTTATCATAACTTCCATTTATTCTTCTATGGGCTCATTCATCTTTCTTTTTTTTTAAGATTTTATTTATTTTTATTTTTAGAGAGAGGGAAAGGGAAGAAGAAATGAGGGAGAGAAACATCATTGTGAGAGATAAACATGGTTGCCTCTCGTAAGTGCCCCAACAGGGGACTGAACGTGCAGTCCAGGCATGTGCCCTGACCAGAACAGAACCGGCAACATTTTGCTTTGCAGGGCGACGCCCAACTAACTGAGCCACACAGGTCAGGGCTCATTCATCTTTCTTAAAAATCATTGACTCACCTCTAAAGAGGTCTCCATTTACCTTCCCCTTTCCCTATGAAGATGATAGTTAATTCTGAATTCCAAGGCACTTCAGGGAATTACTCATTTTTCCCTGGATGTCTCCCATGTATACATGAGGTACATATATTGATAAACTTCTGTTTGTCTTTCTCTTGTTAATCCCTCTTTTATTATAGGAGTCAAGAATTCAGAAAGGTGACAGGGAGAGTATTTGCCTTCCTCTACAGTATCAACATAAAATAAATTTATTAAAATATTAGACTAGAACATGGAAGAATTTTTTATAACCTCAAAATAGATAAAGTCTATCTAACAAAGTTAGAGATATACAAAATCCAAAAACCTTAAAATATTTATATATTTGACTATACAAAAAATAAAATTTGTTAATAAACTATTAGAAATACATTATTAAAATTTTTGTTAAAAATATGCATTCTTTTTATAAAAAAATCAAAAAAGTCAGAAGATATATAATAGACTGGGAAAAATATTCACAACTTATGCCACCCTAATATATAAAGATACACCCTATAAATCAGTAAGAAATTATCAACAACCCAATTGAAAAAGTTTCAAATGTCTATGCAACAGGCTTACTAAAGGAAAGTAATGAGTAGCACATTTTTAATGCCAATTATAAAAGAAATTAAAATTATAATGAAATACCATTTTTCACTTATCTGACTAGCAAAAACTCAATCTCATGCATTGCTGTCAAAAGAAACTATACATATACCATTGCGTTTGTATGTGTGCAAGTGTCCTTCTGTTAAATATAAACATTTGGCAGCCTTTGTCTCATCATTGCTTCATGGTTAAAAATATGTATAGCAGTAGGCTAAAGGAAAGGAAGTGACCTGGCCTCTTTTCACCCATTGAGCTTTTGTCACATCTCTTAAACTTCTTCTTAAACTTCTACTTAAACTTCTCCCTGGGTATTCTACCCAAATTTCACTTGGACACAAACATGAGATGGGGACACTCTTAGATGGTTTTCCCTGGGCACTGCACTCTCTTCAGGAGACCCCAGTCCCTCTGGTTCCATCTTAGGGGAGAAAATAGTGGACAATTTCCCACCAAGATGGAGGCATATGTAGACAAGTGTCACCTACTCACACAACCTTAAGAAAGATCACAACTAACTTCAAAACAAAAAACAACCAGAACTGTCAGAAAACTGAGCTGTATGAAAGTCTGACAACCAAGGATTTTTTTTTTTAAGATTTTTATTTATTTATTTTTAGAGGGAGGAAGGGAAGGAGAAAGAGAGGAAGAGAAAGATCAATGTGCAGTTGCCTCTCACTTGCCCCCCATGCGGGACCTGGCCCACAGCCCAGACATGTGACCCGACCAGGAATCGAACCAGCACTCAATCCACTGAGCCACACCAGACAGGGCTAACAACCAAGGATTTAAAGAAGAAATACTCATCTAGTTGGGTAGGAGGTGTAGAGATGGGAAGCCTGGATGGAGAGAGAGAGCCAGGGTAGAGAGGACACAGTGTGGCAACAGTGTGGCAGTGGTAAGGTGGTGGCAGCCAGGCAGCAGTGTCAGCGGTAAGTGGAACAGGAGGTCCCACATTCACGTGTGGCAAATGAAAACTGGGAGGCACACCTTGGGAGTGAGTGATCCCAGCCCCAGGCCAGGCCTTGCAACCCAGGGTTCCAGCACCAGGGAAAATAAAGCCTCATAATGTCTGGCTGTAAAAACCAGTGGGGGTTGGAGTGGTGGAAGAAACTACCAGTCTTTTAAGGAGAGCCCATTTAAAGGACCCACACACTCCTAGAACATATGCAAACCCACCCACTCTGGGATTCAGCACCAGGGCAGCAGCTAGAAGAGCACTAGTCGCAACCAGGAAGTGAGGGAAGTGACTGGAAACAGGACAAGAGCTGAGCAAATGGCACTGTTCCCTCTTGAACCCTTCCCCCACATACAGAACCACAAAGTGACAAAGCAGATTGCTCCAAATACCTGAGACTCCACCCCTTACAATGTAACAGGTGCACCAAGACAGAGAGTCAAAGCAGTTCTAATACACAGAAACAAACTCAGGGAGGCTGCCAAATTGAAGAGACAAAGAAATATGGTCCAAATGAAAGAACAGAACAAAACTCCAAAAAAATAACTAAGTGAAACAGAGATAGCCAACCCATCAGATACAGAGTTCAAAACACTTGTGATAAGGATGCTCAGAGAACTCACTGAGTATGGCAAACTCATAAGGAAAGAAATGAAAGCTATGCTGAGTGAAATAAAGAAAAATCCACAGAGAACCAACAGTGAAGGGAAGGAAACCAGGGGTTCAAATCAATGATTTGGAACATGAGGAAGAAATAAATAGTCAACCAGTGCAGAATGAAGGAAAAAGAATTCAAAAAAAAATGAGGAAAGAATAAGAAGACCCTGATACACCTCCAAACATGTCAACATCCAAACATGAGAAGAAGAAGAAGAGCAAGAAACTGAAAATTCATTTGAAAAAATAATGAAAGAAAACTTCCTTAATTTAGTAAAGGAAATAGACATACAAGTCCAAGAAGCTCAGAGAGTCCCAAACAAGCTGGACCCAAAGAGGGCCATAAGAAATCACATCATAATTAAAATGCCAAAGACTAAAGACGAAGAGGGAATCTTAAAAGCAGCAAGAGACAAGAAGAGAGTAACCTACAAAGGAGTTCCCATAAGACTATCAGCTGTTTCTCAAAAGAAACTTTGCAGGCAAGAAGGGACTGGCAAGAAGTATTCAAAGTGATGAAAAGCAAGGACCTACAACCAAGATTACTCTATCCAGCAAAGCTATCGTTTAGAATTGAAGGGCAGATAAAGTGCTTCCCAGACAAAGTAAAGCTAAAGGAGTTCATTATCACCAAGCCCTTATTATATGAAATGTTAAAGGGACTTATTTAAGAAAAAGATCAAAATTATGAACAGTAAAATGACAACAAACTCACTACAATCAACAGCTGAATCTAAAAAAACAAAAATGAAAACAAACTAAGCAAACAACCGAAACAGAGACAGAATCATATAAATGGAGATCACATGGAGCGTTATCAACAGGGAAGGCGAAAGGGGAGAATGGGGGAAAGGTATAGGGATTAAGAAGCATTATTGATAGGCACAAAATAGACAGGTGGATATTAAGAATAGTATAGGAAATGGAGCAGCCAAAGAACTTATATGCATGACCCATAGACATGAACTAAGGGGGAGATGGGGGAACAGCTGGAGGGTGTACCAGGTAGAGGCTGGCAAAGATTAAAAAAATTGGAACAACTATAATAGCATAATCAATAAAATATGCTTAAATATTAAAAAATAGAGGCCAGATGGGGTTATTCCAAGGCACACATGCTCCTTCCTAGTGATTCAGTTCTCAATAGATATTTAGTAAGGGACGCACAGTAGGTATCTTAACGTAATGGAAATCTTACTCACAAGGTTTCTAGAGGCAAAGGCTCAATTTTTGTTTCAATTTTAGTCATTATTGAAAGGCAAGAGAAGGGAATTTGTTGGCAAGGAGAAGGAATTGGGTTCGTTTTGGTTTTGTGTTTTTTGTTTTAAACAGAGTATGAAGAAAGAATAATAAAGTCAGAATTCCCCTGGGGAATTCACTTCCACTGGCAATATGAAATATTTATTTAGAGTGTCATAGAGCACAAAGATTATCTAGGAATTGACGGGAAAGATTTAGTCTTCCAAAGGTGGGGGATCTCCAAGGCTGATATAAGATTCTATGGAGAAGAATTGTTGGAGAAAGACTCATTCTGCTTTCCTTGAGTGGAGACACTGATCACATGTCATTAGAAGCCTGGAATAACACTGTTGTTTTAAAGCCACTTTTGCAGCATGATTTGACTAGAAGTAGCCATATCCAGGTACTAACTGGTTTGAGGAGAAGGACCCAGGCCAAAGAAGAAGAATCCCACATGTCCCAGGAGAAGGGGACTAGAGACAGAAACTAAGTCAGTCGAACCATGACCCTGAACTCATGGAAGATGAGGTTGTCTATATAAATATGTACCAAGGTTCCCAGCAATGCAGACATCATCCTCCCCAGCCTCTCTGCTGTCCCACCTCAGCTCCCTCTCCATATTCTAGCACCACTGCATTGCTGATGACAGCTTCCAGTGGCCATCACAGTGAAACTACAAGCATTTTACACCTAGGTTATAGGGCTTGACTCTTGGGACGCAAAAAGAATAGATGAGAGGCATCAAATGCAAGCAGGTACCCAGTGCAGCTCATTCCTTTATGGGTAACCCAAGCCCTGAGGCCTTCATCAGAGCAGATTACTTGAAAGATGGGAGGTACCCACTGTACAGTACTGGCTGTCCTCATATGCCCCTGGGATGGAAAGTGAGCTTTTAAAGGGGCTAAGATCGTCTAATGAAGAAGACAGTTGTAAGTATCACACAATGGTGATGAAAATGCTGAACAGAAATTTGAAAGGAACTTTCAAATGCCATACTAAAAAGAAGTCACAAAGCATAGGTCAAAACCAGGAACAAGTAAGTCCAGGAACCTTAATAATTTCCTCATGTTTGCTTCTTCTATTATGTTTTTATTGTCTTTCCTAGTAAGGCAACTTTTAAAACCCTTAAAGCAAAAATGTCCAATGTCAACATGTTTGCTTTCAGAGGAACAGTTAATCTCATGGTCGGGCAACCTGAAAGAGAAGGAAACTGGGGAGAAACTGCGTGAGGAGGGTAGTTTCAGAGAAGGCAGATGGTTATCATGTGAAGGAGGAGGAAGCAGTAACTTGGCATGTTAGGTGTCCCAGAACCTTAGTCAATAAGGAGTAGTTTCTTTAAAGTTTTTATTTTCATGCTGTTATACCTTTTATTAGTTTATAATCTACCTTTTTCTGTAAAATATTTAAGTAACTTATAGTATATAAGAAATATATGCAATAAAATATAAAGTCATGAGCAGGAAAATGTACAGTTTTAAAAGAGGTCATGACTAGGAGAAAATTAGAAGATATGTTCACAGAAGGTCCTACTTAGTTACTTAAGGACAGAGTGGGATCTGAGTTTCCCACTCTGAGTTTCTCTGAGTTTCCAGGCACCTGAAGAGGAAGGGAAAATCAGATCAGATTCCTGATTCTCATTGTCATGAGAAGACAAACAATTGCTGAGATGAAGTTCTTGCGATTCCTACCTCTAAAAGGTCATCCTCTTATGTTGCTTCATAAAATGGGAAGGAGGGATATAATAAACAACATCTCGCCAAGAGAAAAAACCCACAAAGTTTCTCTTATAATAAGAGCCGAAGAGGATGGCTCCAAAGCGAATCTCACAGGTGGCGTTCCTGTGGGACTCTTCTCCACCTAACCTCAGCCAGAAAGCAGCAGAACCAGATTTGGGACTCAGGCCATACAATGTCAGCTCCTTTTGCTTTCCACTGCCTTTCACCTACCTATTTCCTGCTCCTCTATTTCAGTCTCAATTTAAAGTTTACTTCCTGGAAAAGGCTTCCTCTGACCTCAGGTTGGGCTAGGCTCCTGGATTTTCTCTATCTTTCACCCATCGCATTCTTTGTTTTCACTTATTTAATGTCTATCTTTACCAGCAAACTAAAAGGTCATGGGAGCAGGGACCATTGATCATCCCAGTAGGTGCTGGAAAGCATTTGACAAAATTCAGCATCCATTCATGAAAAAATCTCTCAGCAAACTAGGACTAGAAGTGAACTTCCTTAACCTGACAAAGGGCGTCTAAGGAAAACCTACAGCTCGCATCATACTTAATGGAGAAAGACTAAATGCTTTCTTCCAAAGATCAGGAACAGGGCAAGACTATCTACTCTCATCACTTACATTCAGCATTGGAGTAGAGGTTCTAGCCAGGGGAATAATGCAAGAAAAAAAATAAATTGTATCCAGATTGGAAAGGAAAAAATGACACTACCTTTATTCTGAGATGACATGATCATCTACACTGAAAGTCTTAGGAGACTGATTTTCCTATACCTGTTAGTAAAAATAGCAAAGATGGAAGATTCAAGTTTAATATATAAAAAATAAGTGTATTTCTATATAATTGGAATGAACACCTGAAAATGAAATTAATAAGCCATAAAGTAAAATAGCATAGAAATATAAATACTTGTACTCATATAACTCAACACCAGGAAGGCAAACAATCCAATTAAAAAGTGGGCAAAGGACCTGAACAGACACTTCTCTAAGAAGGACATACACAGGGCCCAGAGACACATGAAAGGATGCTCAGCATCACTAGCCATCAGAAAGATGCAAATTAAAATACAATGAGATACCACCACACATTGGTCAGAATGGCCATCAATAACAAATCAATAAACAACAAGTGCTGACGAGGATGTGGAGAGAAGGGAACCTTAGTGCACTGTTGGTGAGAATGCAGACTGGTGCAGATACTGTGGAAAGCAGTGTGGAATTTCCTCAAAAAACTAAAAATGGGACTGTTTTTTGATCCAGCGATTCCACCGCTGGGATTATATCCTAAGAATCCTGAAACACCAATTCAAAAGAGCTTATGCACCCCAATGTTCATTGCAGCACAATTTACAATAGCCAAGAATTAGAAGCAACCTAAGTACCCAACAGTAAATGATCAAAAAACTATGGTGCATTTATACAAGGGAATACTACACAGCAGAAAAAAAGAACTCTTACCTTTTGTGACAGCATGGATAGAACTAGAAAATGTTATGCTAAGTGAAATAAGCCAGGTGGCAAAAGTCAAATACCACATGATCTTACCTGTAAGAGGAACCTAATGAACAAACAAACAAATGAACAAACAAACAAACAAGCAAAATAGAACCAGAGGCATGGAAACAAGGAACAGGTTGACAGTGACCAGAGAGGAGAGGGGAGGGAGAAAAGGGTAGAAAGAAGGGGAAGGGATTAGTCAAGGAACATGTATGAATGACCCATGGACCCAAAAGGGTAGGGACTGACTATGGGAGCAGGGGGTGGGGGGTGGGTGGGACAGTGGAGAGCCATGGGGGGAAAATGGGGATAACCGCTCCAGAACAAATTTATTGAATATTGAAAATATTCAATGAAAAAACAAAAATATATAAAGACTTATGGATATATTTAACAAAAATATGCAAGATATATAAACTGAAAACTGCAAAACATTTCTGTGAAAAAAATTAAAGATGACCTAAACAGAGAGGCATTGCATGTTCATGAATTAGAAGAATCATCATTGTTAAGACGTCAATTAATTCATTGTTGTTAAGGCCTCCCCAAATTAATCTATACATCAAAATAATCCCAAGTAAAATTCTATAAGAATGTTTTTGTAGAAATTAACAAGCTAATTTTAAAACTCATATAGAAAGGCAAAGGACATAGAATAGCCAGGCAATTTTGAAAAAGAAGAACAGAGCTGTAAAAGTTATACCACATAATTTCAAGACTTACTGTAAAGTTACAATAATCCAGATGGTGTGATATTGCAGGAGGATAAACATTAGATCAGGAGTTATCAAATTTTTTCTACAAAGGGCCAGATAGTAAACAGTTTTGGCTTTGTAGTCTGTTTCAACTCTGCCTTTATGAAACTGTCATAAACAATATTTAAAGGGGTAAATGGGCTTGACTGAGTTCCAATAAAGCTTCATTTACAAAACAGGTTGTGAGCCAGGTTTGACCCTCAGGCCACAGTTTGTGCCTATGATGTAGACCAACGGAATAGAAGAGAGTCCAGAAATACACCCACAGCTGTATAGCCTATTGGCTTTCAACAAACGTACCAATAAACTGAAATGGAGAAAAGATAATCCTGACAATGAAGGGTATTAGAACAATTGGATGATCATAAGAGAAAAAAGGAACCTGGACATTTTATATCACATAATATATTTTTTTAAAAACTCTCAAAATGAATTATAAAGCAAAATGTAAGAGATATAACTATAAAATATCTGAAAGAAAATATAAGATAAAATCTTCATATCTTTGGATATGACACCAAATCACTACACATAATAGAAATGAACATTATCAGAATGAATCTTTATGCCCAACTTGAAAAGACTACAGTGTTGAATATGCAATAAGCTGTGACTGACAGACTCAAGCTTGCTCCTGGCAGTCAAGGTGGCCTTAGAGGCTAATGCTTTTCCTGTACGGTGGAACCTTGGTTCTCGAATTTAATTCATTCTGGAAGGCTGTTCAAGAAGTGATTTGTTCAAAAACCAAATCAGACATGTGACTGATCATACAGGTATCAGCAAGAAAAGGTTGTTGGGTCAAGAACCAAAATTTTGTTCAACAACCAAGACATATTTTCCTTGAACAATTTGATTGAGAACTGAATTGTTTGAGATGGGAAACATTTGAGAACTGAGGTTGGACTGTATTTTAGTTTCTGAATTTGCAAAAGAAAAGTTGAGGAACATACCTGAGTGAAATCTTTATACAGGCTCTCATATAAGCAATATGAAATAGAAAAGAGCTCAAGATGAATGGGTTAATGAAAGGACCCACATGGCCAGGAACTAGAATTGGAAATCCCATTGAGACAGACTGATAAGCCAGGACAAGTAGAATAGGAAAACTTAGATGGAGACTTAGGCCAAGGCCCAAGCCCAGTACCTAGTTGGTTAAGCATCATACTGATACACCAAGCTTGCAGATTTGGTAAATCAGTATGGTTGCAGGTTTGCAGACCAGGGGGTCAGAGCACATGCAAGAATCAATCAATGAATGCATAAATAAGGGGAAACAACAAATCTATCTTTCTCCCTTTCTCTCTCTCTCTCTCTCTCTCTCTCTCTCTCTCTCTCACAAACACACACAGACACATACACACACACACCCAATAAATTTTTTAAAAATGGAACCAGAGAAAAAAAGGCCAAGAAGTTTACAGCCATCTAGTAAATTGCAAAATCCTACACTCTTTAACCAAGGACACTTAAGAGTAAACAGTTTACACTTCTCTTCCCCAACCAGAGGTGTAAATAGCTTAAATCCCCCTACTCAGGGAGATAAATAGCAGAAATCGAATGAGTACCAACCACACCCAAGAACAGATGAAGTTACGGGAATAAATCTCATTTTGGTGTATCAGCATAAAGCTGATGAATATTCTATTGAGATCCTCCCCCTAAGACAGCCGTTAAACTCCCAGCCTTTAAAACCCTGAAGACAAAGGGTTTTAAAGGGTTTTCCAGGGTGCATGCACCCTCCCTCTGGGGGAGCACCCCCACACTGCCCCATCTGGATTGCCAAAGCTGTTATGGAACCGAAGTAGGGATTCAGCTGCCTGCCACCACCAATAGGCAAATTCCAGGGGCAGAGATTGGTGAGAAAGAAAAGAGGTCTCTATTCAAGTGCCGCACAATCTGGGAGAAGGGCAAACCCTTGTCTCAAAAGCCCATCCACCCTGGAAACCCAGCGGAAAGCCCAGCCACCCTCAATTAGATCAAGACCAAAAGCAGCATCCAGAGTTCCATTTTCCACTCAAAATACTACCCCTTGGGAGCTGCAGGCTGTCACTGAGCGGTCATCCAGGCAGGCCTCAGGCTCTCCCCTCAAACCCGAGTGTGGGGCCAGTGCTGCCATTGGCCATGTGCCTTCCAGGGCCAGAAGGTCCCACAAATGCACCAGCCAGTACATTCACCAGGTGGGCAAGAGAGCATCCCTTGTTTCCCCTGGGCTTATGTTAGCTTCCCACGTGGGGCAGCTTTCCCAGCCCAAACTACCATGGCTGGGGGAGGGTCTGTACTCTGACTAATCCCTTCTTTCCCCACGGCTACACTGACAGGTTCCTTTGATACAGCGCCTCAGCCTGCCACCTTTTTGACCTCTATGACACATGTGCCTACTTTTCCTGGGTCCCATCCCCAATCAGGTTCTGGAAGGCGTTATAACGGCTTCCAGCCCCCCCACCCCGCCCCCCATCCAATTGCCTCGCTAGTCTTTCACATACTCAGTGTAATGCTTTCTCTTGTCGCCATCTTGCCAGGGGCCGAGGGTTCTGCCGCCAGTCGCCAGCCACCAGCCGCCAGCCGCCAGCCTATCGGTATGAAGAACAGAACTGCCATTGTTTTTCCCAGTTAAGTAATGATGCTAATTTATAAAGGAGTAGTTTAGAGGAGAATGAAGGTCCTGTGGCATCGACAGAGCATGTACTAAGTTCCTATCATTATACTTTATACTAAATTCAATACTTACATAATATGACTGTGATGGTTTCTTTTATGTGTCAGCTTGAGTAGGCTGTGGGCTGCGCAGTCAAGACATTTTGTTAAAAATTGTCTGCAAAAGCGCTTTGAGATTACCATTTGAATCGATGGACTGAGTAAAGGAGCTGGCCCTTCCCAGTATGGGTGGGTCTTATCCAATCCATTGAGGCCTGAATAGAACAAAAGACTGAGTAAGAAAGAATTCATTCTTTCTGTCTTTGAGCTGGGACGTCTGTCTCCTCCTTCAGACTGGGGCTGGAACTTATACCATAGGCTCTCCTGCTTCTCAGAACTTTGAACTTGGACAGGAACTATACCATTGACTCTCCTGGGTCCCCAGCTTACAGATCTTGGGGCTTCTTAGCTTCCTTATTTGTGGGAACCAATTCCTTATAATAAATATATACATGCCCATACATCCTATTGGTTTGGTTCTGTTTCTCTGGTGAACCCTGACTAATACAATGATTCAAATGTACGAAAATCAATTCAACGCAAACAAAACCAAGTGAAAATTTCATTTCAGACTTTGTGATTCTCCATAAGAACTATGAAACTCAGTTCTGCTAAGATATCTTAACACCCTCATCTTTAACAAGATGGTGAATGAAAAACTGGTGATGTCTGAATTAGCTGCACATTCATCCCATTTCTCTCATCTGTCACAAATCCATCCCATCAACTCCCCACAGCATACAATCCTCATAACAGTTAATCCTCCTCAGCCCAAAGAGGAGCTCATGAGCCATATGTAAAATAAAGTCTCGTTTTCTTTTTCTTTCCTCTGTTTAATTACTCACTTCACTTAGTTTTATTTTTCTCCTTCTCACTGAGCAAAGACAACTTTGGATTTGCCTAAATTAATCTAAGTTCTAATAACAAAGGAAGAATGTTTTTCTGACATTTATTAGCATGATGAAAATTCCCAAATGTGCCCTGAATTGCTAATATTTACTTCTTGTTACAAACAAGCTCAGATCTCTTCTCTCATTAGGCACCGAAGATGATCCCTCTTTCTGCCAAAATGATTCCTGTTGGTTTTTTGGGTTTTTTTAGCTATTGCTGGGAGAAGCAGCTGCCAGTGTCAAAAGGAAACAGCCTTGGGAACTTGCTTGCTTAGAGCAAGTGGGTGGTGTGTGTTATTCCAAAGAAACTCCTTTGCATTGCACTCAGCCGTCACTAGTTGTACATTTTCACACATTTTTCCAGGATGTCCTTTCTTATCCGGACTCACAGCTGGATTTCAGTCCACAGCATTACTCTTCAAATCCGAAAGTACCTCCTGGGGTTTTTCCTAATGGATCACTTTTCCTAATGGGAACTATTAATGGTTTTTCTTTCCAGGTAAGTTTTGATAACCAAATGAAAGCAGTGTCAATAAGAGTGTGAAAATACATCTTTTCAAAGGCCTCATAAACCACTTCATTCAGAGCACCCGACCTGGCTCTATCCATGTGGAAGCGGCAGGAAAGATTCCATTCTCATCTTGCAAGAATTAAACAAAAGCTCTGAGGTCACGTGTGATCTTTTAAAGCAGTCGATCATTTTCTTCCCATCCCGGTTCTTTTTTTTTTTTTTAATGTCTGCTCATATTTACTTCAACTATGGACTTGTTCTATTAGGAAGACTTTTTTAATGTTTATATATAAATATATATGCTTGTTATACTTTACTTTGAAATGGAAGCATTTTTGTGTAAATTAAGAATGAGCTAAAAGCAATGCGTGGCTCTCACCAGACTAATGTGGTCTAGTGGATTTTGTGCCCTCACAGCAGTAGGAAGCCATAAATCCTGTCACTCTGAACTGGTTTTCTGGCAAAGTCTAGACAACTAATGACATTTAATATGTTGTAGCTCACATGGGCATTTTAGGGATCACCACCAGCTTGTGAAATGGTTATAAAATTAAGGTTTATCTAATGTGTCAGCTGCTTTCAATAGCCACTTATTACCCACTGTTTGCATTAGCTGTAAGTTCCTAAACATGATCCAGACGTGGTTGGTGGTAATTAACAAAAGCTGTTAGCCGTTTTGTATTTCCCGGGCAATTCTTTATCCCAAGGCCATCTCTTTCCAGTCGGGAAAAGTGCAGGGAAGTTCCTAGAGATCATCCAGCCTAGTGTCCCCATTTTGTAGGGGTGCGATGGGGGTCTGAAGGAAGCTTAATTTTGAAAAATCAAACAAACATTCGTGCAGAACCTTACTGTTTTCTTTCAATTGATCCTCCAAAAAAATCTCATAAGGTAGATAAGACAGTTGCTGTGATCATCCTGTGTTAGTCAGGGCAAAGGCCAAGCTACTATAACAGAGACTAAAAATACTGTGGCTTAAAGAACAAAAAAATGTATTTTTCATTCACATAACGGTGTCGGAGTTGGTGATACAGTTCTGCTCCACGGAGTCATTCAGGAATTCTGGGTCCTTCCATTGTGTAGCTCTGTCATCCCCTCAGACATTTCTATGGTCAAAGCTGAGCAGCCAAAGATCCATCCCTGGCAGAGAGGGGGAGTTGGCACATATGGAGTACACCCACTCTCTTGAGACCTAGTCCCAGCGTGGCATACATCCCTTTTACTCATATTCCGTTGGAAAGAACACAGCCACATGGCCACCTTGACTGCTTAGAGGCTGGGAAATGTAAGATAATGTGCCCACGAAGAAGGGAAGAATGGGTTTTAGTAGATGACTAGCCATTTCCACCATGCCGTTCCCATTTTACAGATGAGAAAATTGAAACTCTGAGAGGTAGCTCGTAATAGAGAATTAAGTGATTAAGTAGTTTCACTTGCAAAATATTATATAATTTCAAATAATTGTTATAACCCTCCCAAAATGAACACGGTTACTATATTAGTCAGGGTTCTCCAGAGAAACAGACCTATACGATATATAGATATAGGTATATATGCATATGCATATATATATGGATATATCCATATATATCCAGAGAGAGAGAGAGAGAGAGAGAGAAATTTAAGGAATTGGCTCACGTGATCATGGAGGCTGGCATAGTCCAAAATCTTCGGGGTCAGCTGGCAGTCTGGAGACCCAGGGAAGAGCCAGTGTTGCAGTTCAGCTCCAAAGGCTGTCAGCAGGTAGAATTTCTTCTTGCTTAGGGGAGGACAATGTTTGTTCTCAAAAGGCCTTTGACTGATTGATAAGGCCCACTCACATTATGGAAAGCAGTCTGCTTCACTCAAAGACCACCAATTTAAATGTTAATCTCATCCAGAAAACACCCTCACAGACACATTCAGAATAATGGTTGACCAGATATCTGGGCACCGTGGCCTAGCCAAATTGACACATAAAATTAACTATCACATTTAGTAACTCCATAACCCCTCAAAAATCTCCTTTAGCTCCCTGACTACATGAAATGTATCTGGTATCTAATTGCAACTCTGCCAGTAACTTTAACATCCCTGAGCATCGGTTTACCCCACAATACCAATGGAGGAAAGTATCGTTGTTCCCTTCACATTGTGAGCATAACCGGAAGAATCATACATACTACTATATGAAAGTTTTAAAAGTTTTGAGTGCCACTAGTGCACTATTTCCCACAGACCTCTCAGTCTTTTCCTCAGGAGACCTACAGACAAAACTTTTAAAATGGGGAAAGGGAAAGAGATGGAAGTAGAAAAAGGAAAGAAGGAGGCCGTGGGTTCCTGAGCACTCATTTGCCATACCTCTGTTATCTTCCCAGATGCTCTCTGTAAGAACACTGCATTTCATCCAGCATGATTCTCATCAAAAATTTACTGTCTTGTACTGTATTGGATGCTCTATCCAGCTAAGGTATGAACATCAGCTAACGTGGACTCCCAATTAGAGTGCTCGAAAGCATTAGCTACCAGTTGTTTCATGAGCCAAATGAACAGGGATAATTTGAAAAATCAGTGCCAATAATTTCCAGTCATTTCTGAAAAAATTACTTCCCATCTGCACATTGCATAGCGTTCTGGAAAGTGGTGCATTGTGGAGTGCTCTGTTCTGCCAGTGAAATGCTGAGGCCTGCGCCTCTGTCATATACGAGGCCTATTTAGCTTGATGTGAAGTTTTGCACATCCTTGGCTTTGGGCCCTCCCCTCGTCCTAACCTGCCTTGGCTCTCTGCATACCCCATCCCCCCAAATCCCTGGTTCTCTTTCCATCATTGTTACTTTCTCTGCAATCCTCAAATGAGTTTCTAAAGTGAAGAAATCTCTGTACTTTTTTTTTCTCAAAGAATCTTACCACTTATGATAAAATGTACAATGTTCATGTCACCCTTTTTCTTTTAATTGTAGAACCTCAGAGCTGGGATAGAGAAACTGACTAGAGTTTTTATCCTTTCTACAGTAACCCCCAAGTGCCACATGTGTTTGAACGGCCCGTAAATGGGGACCTCACAGCTTCCCAAAAAACCCCAGCCCCTCTTCAGTCCACACAGACCATTATAATTGTCTTTGTGATTATTAGTTAGGAACCATACAGAACGAGACTTTATCTTTTTAGCTAATCCTCTTTGCACACACAAAGTAGAAAATTTTGCCAAGATTTTCAAGATACAGATTTTATTATTAGCATACCCAAAATAATATAATATCTATGAATCTAAAATGATAACAAAGATATGTGTGTGTGTAAGGCTAAGTTATTTGGAGATTACTACTGACTTCATATTTTTAATATTAATAATGGTGCCATACAGTTTAAAAATCAAAAAGAATAAAAAGGCACACAGTAAAATGTCGTCTTTCTTGCCTCTGTCATCCTTTCAGTTTTTTCCACTGCCCTTTCAAGCAGGAAGCCATCGTTGCTATTTTCTTGTATATCCTTCCAGAGATTTTTTTATGCCAGTAAATGCAAACGTGTACTCTGCCCTCCCTTCATACAACTGGAAGCACACAAGGCACACTGTTCTTTTCCCTAATAATATATATCAAACACCTGTTCACATAAAACATAAAGAGTTTTTACTTCTTTATAGCTGCACAGTATTCCATGGTATGGATATGGCGTAACAGATTTAGCCAGTCCACTCCCCTATTGGTGAATATATAAGTCATTTCCTTTTTTTTTTATTGTTCTGAATACAACCATAACTAACATTGTAGAGATATCGTTTTGCAGACACCCTGGTATATCTATAGGCAAAACTCTTTAAAATGAATTGCTCTGTTAAAAAAGATGTGCCCTTCAGATTTTGACATATTGCCAAATTGCCCTCCATAAATGTACCAAATTTATAGCTATCAACAATATAAAAAGTGCCTTCACAACCCAATGTTTCATCAAATCTCTGAAATTTTGCCTATCTGATATATGAAAAGTAGTAACTATAAATTTGTGTATCTCTATTATGAATAATGTGAATACCTCTTTTAAAATATTTAATAACTCTTTGTATTTCCTTCTTCTGTGGATCCTAGCCATAGCATCCCCACCTTTCTGTTGGGGGCTTGTTTATTTTTCTTACTGATTGGTAGAAATCAATGTGTTTAGGGAGCTATTCCATTATCTGTGACATGAGTTACGAATATTTTTTCCAGCTTCCTATTTGTCTTGTAACCTCCCTTACAATAGTTTTTAAGCAAAAGAGATAGTGTAGTAGAATCTATCACTTTAAAATAATTTTATTTAATCATTGGAAAGGTTTTGCCCTATTTTGAGGTGTTAGAATAATTTTCCCATATTTAAAAATAGTTACTCTTTAATTTTTTAACATTTGAATCTTTGATATTTTTAAAGAAGTAGGAGTTATAGATACCCACTTATTTTTTTGGAGATAGCTACCCTGTTGTCTCACTTAGTGATGAGTAGATTTCTTCTGTGAAATTTATTTAAATTATGACAACATAGAAGAGCGCCAGAGAATCTACAACCTGTGGGTCAATCCGGCCCACAGCCTTTGTTTAAATGAAAACACAGCCACACCCATTCATTTCCGTAACCGCCGTGGCTGCTTTGGCCCAATGACGGTAGAATAGTCGCAACAGAGACTGCATGGCCTGCGAAGCCTAAAATATTTAACTTTCTGGCTCTTTACAGAAAAAAGTTTGCTAACTCCTGATATGGAAGGGAGATAAGGAAGAGAAGAAAGAAGAGAAGGAGGAGAGGAGGAGGAAGTGGAGAAGGAGGAAGAGGGGGATGAAAAAAGGAGATATTCTAAAATAATTTTTTGAATAAACTATACAAAGAAAAAAATATTCATTAGAAGGGAAAATATCTAATTGATGTCGTGGGTTTATTTTTCTCTTTTATAGTCTTGGTAGAAGCTGAAGGGCTATACATTTCATACTGTGGTCCACCTCACAAAGACGCTCAGGTAGCTCTCATCTTTTTTCCTTCCAGGTGAAGCCAGAAGCCCCTGCAGAGGTTCCAAATCTCATGCTTCCGCACATATTTAATGAGGTGTGTGGAAGATCTCAGGGGACCCCTTGGAATGTGGAAAACCGGGGTCCCTTTTTTAAACGCATCCTTTTTGGGTATTATGGGACTGACAAGAAATCCTTCTAGATTGGCTTTTATTATTATTTCTTAAAGGTGTTATACAGGACCCAAAGGATTTTTTTTTCCCCAGAAAGTATACTGTTTCTTCCTTCTAAATATTAAACAAATGAATTTACACTCCAGTGTCTCAGTGGATTACACTGGGTCTTTTAATGCTCTAGCTACTTGCCTTTTTCTCAGACACCAAAGTTTTCTACAAGTTACTTGCTAATCTCATCAGGCCCTTGCCAGTCACCCTAAGCACACTTCACCCTGTCTGAGGCAGTTATGGAGTATTAATTATTAGAAGGCAAAAATTATATTGACCTGCATGAAGAGAAAAGTCTTTATACATTATCCTGTCTGAGTCTTAGAATAACCAATGGATGTGGCTATATCCATTTCATAGATGAGGAAACCGACTCACATAATTTATTTCATTTTTATTTAAATTTATTTTGCATATATATGTTTAAAACATTCACATTTCTCAAAATTCAAAAGGTACCTCTCACCCCCAGCTACCCAGTTTCCCTTCTTGAAGACAATTGCTATCTTCTGTTTCTATATATCATCTTAGAGACATTATATACATTGGCCCGAACCTAGCTTTTATTCATTTAATGATATATTCTGCAGATTATTCATATCAGTCCATAGTGAGCATTCCCTTTTTTATGGTTTCCTAGTATTTGATTGAATAAATTTGTAATAAATTTAAACAACTTTGCATTGATTAATTTTAGGTTGCTTCCAATCTTTCTTTTTAATGAGTAACTTTATGAATGTATTATTTACACATGTACAAATGTATCTGTTGGATAACTTCTATGTTGGAATTGTTAGGTGAGAAAATACATATATTTAAAATTTTGAGAAGTATATACATTTCCTCCATAATGTTGGACAGAGGTTTTAGGTGACTTAGCCAAGACTGCAGAACTAATTTAGTGGGTTTAAAGTTGGAACAAATGTTTCCTAACCAGACAATAGCAGCTATGAAGAAAGGCACTTTCTGGGGACACTAACTCTTTGGGAAATATAATTAATTGGGTCATTTGCAAGAGAAGAAAGGGGTAGTTACCTCTCTTCCCAACTGTATGATTCTCCATCATTTTTTTTGTGCTCGTTCCCTGAACCCAAGGGCCCAGCAAGTCTAACCCAGCAAGCCTAGATTGGTTTACCTCTTATGCTAGCCTGGACCCGGCAGTCTCATCTACCAAGATGAAGGTTCCTCTGCCTGTACTGAAGGGTTGAAAAAGTTAAAGTGGTTGACCTCAAAAAGTAGAAAGCTAGGAAGAAAAGAAGAATGAATTGATAAAGGCCTTCAAAGATACTGTTCTGGCAAGATGCACCCTCATGTAAAAGGCTTACTCTGTGAATCACTGTCCGTGGTACTTACAACAGCCCTGTGGGCTTTTCTTGTTCCAGAGGCATTAAAGAATCCCATGCCAGCTGTCCCATGAAATTCTAAAGAGGAGAGAAAGGGGGCAATTGAGGGAAATGAGAGAAGTAAAAAGGACAAGGGCTACTTACACAGGGAGAATGAAGTTGGATGAAGAAGGAAGAGGGATTGGTATGATTTAATATTGTTTACAAATCATCATAGATACTAAAAGATAATCCTGCCCCCTTTGTGATGGGGGGAGGAACATATGCACATGGCCTTGTTCATTCCATTATTGTGTGTGTATATCTTCTGAGAACAACAAAAAAGTAAGGTTATAAAAAAGATCATGGAAAGAGTTATCATGTGAAATTTCTTGAGTGGGCAATTTTAGAAGTAAAATGGATTGTCATCTGCCAGAGCTGATTTAACTATAAACTTGCCAAAGACTGGGAATATACTAGATAACCTCCCGAGACCCTCACAATATTTGAAATTTCAACTTCACTGAAAACATTCATCCTACTCTTGGTCTTTATCTCTGCTTGAGCTTCAGGGCAGCCTAGATTTAAACTAAAGTAACGTCACAGGCTATACCGACTATTTTTATCTTATCTAAAGTCAGTTGCCTTCAAGTATTGTGAGATGTTAATAACTTCCTCAACTTGTCAGTTTTTTCCCTAACATAGTATCATAAAAGTATAATACAGAACATAAATTCAATAAATTCCATTCATTCCTAAGTGCTGCACTCGAACTGAACAATCTTCATTCACATGATTAAGCCTGAAAAAGATTTCTGCCTTGGTGCAAAAAGAAAAAAAAAATTCTTGAATTTATGTGAAGTTTGAGTACAAATAAATAAAGGTTTTTAAAATATTTTTATACTTGATTTGCTTTAATTTTTATTTTTTAATTATATTTATTGATTATACTATTACAGTTTTCCTTATTTTTCCCTTTTCCCCCCTCCACTCAGCACCCCCCACTCCCTCAGGCAACCCTCTCACCATTGTTCGTGTCCATGGTTCATATGGATAAGTTCTCTGGCTACTCCATTTCCTATACTGCACTTTACATCCCCATGGCTATTCTGTAACTACCTAGTTGTACTTCTTAATCCCCTCGACTCTTCATCACTCCCCCACAACCCCATCCCATCTGACAACCATCACAATACTCTCTGTCTCTGTTCTTCTTGTTTGCTTAATTATTTTTTTACATTCTATTGCTGATAGACAGGTATTTATTGCCATTATATTGTTCATAGTTTTGACCTTTTTCTTAAATAAGTCCCTTTAACATTTCGTGTAATAATGGTTTAGTGATGATGAACTCCTTTAGGTTTTTCTTGTTTGGAAGCCCTTTAACTGCCCTTAGATTCTAAATGATAGCTTTGCTGGGTAAAGCAATCTTGGCTGTAGGTCCCTGCCTTTCATGACTTTGAATATTTCTTGCCAATCCCTTCTATCCTGCTAAGTTTCTTTTAAGAAATCAGCTGACAGTCTTATGGGAACTCCCCCATAGGTAACTAACTGCTTTTCTCTTGCTGCTTATAAGAGTCTCTCTTTATCTTTAACCTTTGGCCTTTTCATAATGTGTCTTGGAGTGGGCCTCTTTGCATCCATCATAATTGGAATTCTCTGTTCTTCCTGACTTGCATGTCTATTTTCTTCACCGAATTAGGGAAGTTTTCATTCACTATTTTTTCAGATAGATTTTCAATTTCTTGCTCTTTCTCTTCTCCTTCTGGCACCCCAGTGATGCAAATGTTGGACCTCTTGAAGTTGTCCCAGAAGCTGCTTATGCTATCATCATTTTTTTTTATTCTTTTTTCTTCTTGTTCTGATTGGTTGTTATTTTCTTCCTTATGTTCCAAATCATTGATTTGATTCTCAGTTTCATCCACTCTACTGTTGTTTCCCTGTAAATTGTTCTTTGTTTCAATTAGTGTATTCTTCATTTCTGACTGGGTCTTTTTTATGCTCTTGAGGTCCTCACTAAGTTCCTTGAGCATCCTTATAACCAGTGTTTTGAACTCTGCATCTGATAGATTGCTTATCTCCATTTTGTTTAGCTCTTTTTCTGGAGTTTTGATCTGTTCTTTCATTTGTACCATGTTTCTTTGTCTCTTTGTTTTGGTAACCTCCCAGCATTTGTTTCTATGTGTTATATAGAGCTACTTTCACTCTGTGTCTTGGTAGTTTGGTCTAATGTAGTAGGTGTCCTGTAGGTTCCAGTGGCACAGCCTCCCCTATTCCCTAAGCTGGATACTCAAGGTGTGTCCTTCATGTCGGCTGAGTACACCCTCCTCTTGTAGTTGAGACTTAGTTGCTATTGGCAGATCAATGGGAGGAATTCACCCAGGCCAGTCAGCTGCAAGGATTGGCCGTGGCCACTTACCACCAACCTCCACCCTCTGTGGAAGATCAGCTCTGCAGGGACAGGGTGTGGTTCTCTGACGTGGTCTGTATTTGTCCACTGGGTGTTCAGGCTCTGGAATTTCCCAGGTGGTGCAGGCCAAGGGCATCCCCTATCTGTGTTCTGCCTAGGGCCACCCTGCTTGAGCTGTAGAACATTCTGAGATGTCTGTTAATTGTGCTGGGCTTAAGAGATTCCCAGGTGAAGCCAAACTATGAACCTAATCTAGTCGCTGCTGGTGCCAGGTCTAGACGTCACTGAGGCCAGCTGCTGCTTGTTTGAGAGAATCTAGGAAGTTATGAAGCTTGAGTGAAGACCAGCCATTCATACAGAAAAGCAGCTTGGGTGTATCCATAAGTTGGGTGGGGCACAGTCTCTGGGAATCTCCAAGGCAGGTTAAACAGTGTTAGCCAGGATAATGGGGTCTCAAATGTGGCACCATCTTGCCAGCTCTGTGGGGAGAAGGTTTAGAAAAGGGACAATGGTCTCTGCTTGCCTTGATGCCAGACTCTTCAGTTTCTCCCTGGATGCCACTGGTGCATTTCAAACTGATACCCTGGTACTGGAGCTCAGAGGGAGTAGGTCTGGGAAGGTGAATCTATGTGTAGGTTCTTTAAAAGGAACCACTTGGGGCTCCAGCAGTTTCTTCCATCAACTCAATCCTCCCGGTTTCCACAGCCAGAAGTTGGGGGCACTTATCTTCCTGGCACTGGAACCCTGGGCTGGGGGATACTGGTGAGGGGCTGGGGTTCCTTGCTCCTAAGATATCCCTTCTGAATTTGTATCTACCACACATGGATGTGGGGCCAGCCCATTCCATGTCTGTGCCCCTCCTGCCAGTCTGGATGGATGTCGTTTCTCTAATTCCATAGTTGTCAGACTGCCATTCAACTCCATTTCTGATGGTTCTGAGTGATGACTGTTCTGTCTTTTAGTTGTAATTTTGATGTGGTTGTGTGAAAAGGCAAGCCATGTCTGCCTACACTGCCATCTTGACCAGAAGATTTATTTTCATTTTTAAATGCTGGATTTGTAAATCGGAGGAGATACATAATATTGGAGGGGATTAAACCAGAGAGTCCCAAAATGCTAGAATGTATTTTCCAATATTTTAATGGCCTCACTGGCAATGCGCTTGGCTCTGTGTGCTTGGCTGCAGTCATGAACATTGCTACTGTAGGGACACACAGGTTTTGAGCTCTCTGGATTTGCATAGCTCTTGCCCATGAGTAGTAAAAGCAATATCAGATGTCAGGTCACTGGACAGAGTCTCCATGGTCTCCCATAATTGTATGTGTCTCTACAAGGGGTGAGGTTTCCCCAGAGGTCATTGTAAAAGTAACCTATTCTCTCTCTCCAAAGGTTATCTGATTCTGCCTATGGGTATTGACTCTTCCAACCCATCATGTATTCCAAGCTTAGAGACTGTCTTCAAGTTCTACACCAGATTTTTCTATTCCAAGGCTGTGACTCAGCTCTAATCTAAATCCATTTGAGAAAGGAAAACTTTAAAAAGGAAGAGTATCATGGATTTTCAACATTTTCTTTTCCTTATGCACAGCTAACACAATGATCATTTCTCATCACACTGCAGTGATTCTATGCCAAGGAGTGGGTGGCAGGCAGAGGGGCATGTCCCTTCTGCTCTACCCAGAGAAATTTACCAAAACGGGACCTGGGGTGGGTGGCAAACTTTATAAAAGTCCCTGAGTTTCTATGCTCTCTTGGCTGGATAACTTCCATGTGCAATTAAACAACATCTATAAAACACCTGAAGGAATATTAATAGATGATCTTGGTACGGGTGGGTGATTCAATAGCCACACTAAATTTAAAAATGTGCAAGATTATATTTTGATAGTCGTAAACCTACAACTACCTAGAGAAACATTGAAATAAGAATGCTCCATGAAGTTTTCTTGAAATGAAAGTATAAATTAAATACCAATTAATGTCTGTTTTGCTTTATAAAAGCTTTTTAAAAATAAAAGTTACAGATAAAAAACACTTTACAAAATAAGAATAAAATGAACATTCTTATAGTCCAAACCCACGTTGGAAGCCTCCCACCTGTCTCTCCCCTCCAAGGGTTACCACATCTGTATTTTTTACTAATAATTTTCCCACTGTTCTTAATAGTTTAATCACACATTGAGTAGTTTTGCCTGGTTATAAGTTTTGTCCCTGACACTTTTTCCACTTTAATCTCACACTCAGGGGATTCGTTCCTGTCGCTGTGCGCAGCCACAGTTCCTTTGTTTCCATTGCTGCATAGCATTCCAGTGTAGACTAAAACATACATTTCATTCTTTTTCTTCGAATGAGCAATGGCTATTTTTTTAGTGATTTACTATCTGCATCAAATTTAGAATCAGTTGTCAAGTTCCCTATTAAAAAAAAGGAGGAACCTATTGGGATTTTGATCTGACTGGCATTGAATCTATAGATCAATTAGGTATGAATTGGTATCTTTGCATTATTGAACATTTTTATCTGTGAACATAATATATCTCCCCCTTTATTTAGGTTTTAATATCTTTCAGGAAATTTTTATGATCTGGTACATAAGACTTTAGTGATCATGCATATATTCCCTACCCATTACTTGTAATTGCTGTGCTAAATGCCTTTTCAATGCTGCATTTTCTCACTGTTGCTGGCAATCGTAGCAACTGTAGTAACAATGAGGACGACAATAACTAGCATGTGTTCCATGGTCACTGATGCCAGCCCCAGGTCTACACGAACTACCCTTACACTATGTGCTCTGCAGCCCTGCGATGTTGCATAACATGCTCGACAGTACACGGCCAGTAACTGGCGAAGTCAGGATCAAGGAGGGAAGGAAGCCTGGCTGCAAAGCCCGCGCGCTTAACCACAGCTCTGTCTGTTCACGTGTTCTTGTATTAGTTTCCTGACCCTGCTTTAACAAATCGCCACATACTCGGTGGCTCTAAAACAACATGAATTTATTCTCTCATATCATGGAAAGCTAGAAATACAAACTCCAGCAGTGTCTGCGCCCTCTGGGGGATTTAGGAAAGGATTCTCCCTTGCCTGTTTTAGCCTCTGGTTGGTGCCCCAGCATTTCTGGGGTTGCGGCTTCATCGCTCTGATCTCTGCCTCCGTCTTCACATCGCCTTCTCTTCTGTGTGTCTAATCCCCTTCTGATTTCCTCTTATCATTGGATTATGGCCCACCTGGGTAGCCCAAGGTAAACTCCTCTCAAAAACCTTAACTTAGTCACATCTTTTACCGTGTAATGTAATGTTTAATCTTTTACTATATGAACTAATATTGACAGGTTCCATATGTAAGGACATGGACATCTTTTGGAAATCACTATTGAGCTTACAACAATGCTTTAGGAAATCAAGTGACTCATATAGAAATCCAGCAACGTGGCTGTATTTTCTGATCAATTCTAATAAATATTTGGCAACTCTCTTGCAGACAATCACATCATCTGTGCATTATCTAACTCAGATTTTTTTGATGTTCCATATTGTGTAGTAGATGCTACCCTGTTATTATGATTATGATCACAAACAACAATATTTACTGAGTGTTTACCAGGTAAAAGAGATGATATTGGGTGATATGGGGATCAAAAGGATGAACAGGACATAGCCGTTGCCCTCTCACAAGCATAGTTGGGACATGGTTTGTCCTTGTGAAAAAAAGAACCATAAATGACATGGGAAAAAGTCATGGTTACCTTTGCAGACTCAAACATTGTTCAGAAGAATTGCTTTTCTTCTGCCCCTAAAATGTGGACATGCGGTATCATGGGCATTTGCCACGTGGAGCATTAGATCACAAGTCCCCACTCTCCTCTTTTTTTTTTTTCTTGTTCTGAAGCCCTATTCAGTGCCCAGTCTCTGGTCTGAGTCACGAGCATACTGATATTGGAGGCAAATGGAAAGGCACAGCTAAGCCGAAGCTCACGGCAGAGGAGCAGCTACGGCTCGCTGTGCTGTGCTCCCCCTCGGGCAGGAGGTCCTGGCTGCACCGTAAACAGAATTACTATGGCAGCAAAATGCTCCGAAACCTCCCCAGAAGCTGATTGCCAGACTGAGAATCCTGATGGAACATAAGACAATTAAATAACATCATTTTCTTCTCCAAGAAAATTAATTTTTAGAAAATACATAATGAAATCTGAATTAAAGAAAAATTTTTCACCTGACTCATGACAAAATTGTTTACAGACAATTTTGAAGTACCTTAAAGTTCGCTAACCATAGCATGGATGTTTAAGAGGTTTACAAATAGAATGTATAACAAAATCTGCTTTTGTAAGAAAGAAATGAAGGTGTATTCATGACTAGAAAAGACGGTCAACTGTGATTATCCCCAAGTACTGTGATTTTAGTTCAGTGTTATTTTCTTCTTTCTGAGTAACTGAATTTTCTATAATATATATATATTGCTTTTAGTAATAATTTTTAAGAACAATGTTTAGTCTAATTTAAAAATATATTAATATAGGACCATTCTGTCAATGTCATTGCACTCCACGGAAAGCATGTTGCCAAATGATGCTAGTCACACCTGCAAACAGGGAGGAGGGGACCCAGAATTGCAGGAGATGACTGATAAGGTCAATTTCTGAAACTAAAAATAGTAAAATTCTACAATAATAATGTCATATACAGAAATATCACTGATCAATGTATTGGTGGGGAGATTAGACTATCTCTGAAGTTGCGTCTTAAATTACAGGAAGCTATATCTCTGGGAGACGTGAACTGACAAAGAGCTCAGACAAGGACTGGAGGAGGGCTCTCCCCCGAACCTCCACCCCTCTGCTACTCTCATGCTTTTCTGAGCTTACCTTATCAGCTCTATCTTCAACCACAGTTTCTCTGTAGGAATCTTCTTTAGCCATTCACCTATGAACCAGGTGGACGTTGGCTAAATTAGAAAGCTTAACCAATGAAACCACAAAACTGTGCCTATGTAAACTGATCAAAATGCACTGGAGGGCAACAAAAGGAGGCCACCCCCCCCCTCTGAGTTGGGGCCCTCCTGGCATGGGTGCACTTTTCTGAGGACACCTCATGGCAAAGGGCACCACTGCTCTAACTCCACGCAAGTAAGAGCGGCTGAAATCAAACTGCATATATGTTGAATATCAGCAAGGCATAATTCCTTTATATTTTTAGATAAAAATAAACATAAATAGATATTTTAATATTTTCTTCTCACCTTCTGAAGAATTATCTGCACCCCACGCTCACCCCGATGCCCCAGTCATCTTAAACTAAGGCCAAAGACATGAAACGGAAAAGGAAAATGTAAGGAAACTTGAAGAGACGAGGGAGCTAAAGGGGGCTGACAGACTCATTCACATGTAATAATATAGACAGCCACCCACTGTTGCAGAGACTCCTTGGCCAAACCAAACCTAAAATAAATAGGCCACACATCGATACACATAACCAACTGTATCAGCCACAAAAAAAAAAAAAAAAAAAAATGCACAAACCTATTAATTTATTCAGGTCCCCTATACAGAACCACATCACCACTGTGGATTTTCATTACATGATAAAAAAAGATCATTCAGTAGTAAAAAATCATTAATAGAAAAAAAGATTACATACAACAACAGCACTAAGTTAAAATCCTACCAAATAATAACTGCATCTGAAACCCCAAACTATGTGGCAATCATTTTGGGGATGCATGCCCTTGCTGGCTGGGATTGTCACGGGTTTTATGTCTCACCAGTGAGAGGGTGTTGATCCCAAGGCCGATGCAGCTCAACTGAGGGAGCCATGCTACCCACGGCAGAACAGTTTGTTCGCTTTGCCAGGTCTCATGATCACACCTAAACAAAGATCCCAGACAGACTGAAGAGCTGGTATTTTGGTTTTAAATTCATGACTCTGAAAGCACCACCAACGAGTTCTTGGAGTTCTGTCCTTGGGACATCAGGGAATGTTTTGGACTTTTGAAACCTACTAGCCTATTACAATACTCTCAGCTGGGGCCAGAGCACATATGAATTGGGTATACCAGACCTTTATCTGTCATGGTACTTGAAATGCCACCATTTTAGGGTCTCCTTTTGGCTCTGGAGACTTGCTTTTTATCTTGTCCTGTATTGCAACACTGCATCCTAATTACATGCTGCTTTTCAAAGGAACTTGGTAAGAGAAAGATCTATTGGAAAGAATGTCTATGGGACTTGAATGTAAGATAAACACCCAGGAATGGTAAAGAATAGGGAAATAAAGAGACAAACTCAAATGGGAAACTGGGAGGATCTCATAGCAAACTCCTATACACAGTTCTCCTTGGGATTAGATAATGGTTCTTTATGGCTAATAGATTCTCCCTATAACTTATACCTATTGCAAACTACCATGTCTTAGTAGACCAAATCGACTTCTTGATAAAAGACTCAGCTCAGGGAGAGGTGGTGGAAAGGGTGGAGAAGGGCAGTGGTTCTTGTAGCAGAGCTGAAATCAGGTAGTCACACCAAGCCAGAGGAGACCCTAGGGAGAGCCCACCGCATGTGTATTATCCATGTCAGCTTGTGGCCTCCTCTTTAATGTGATAGATGGCTTAGTGTCTGGGTTCCTTCCTCCTTCTCACTCCCTTCCCTTTGCCCTCCTTCTCCTCTTTATACCTAGGTATAACCTCAGGGGAAGCACCTTCCTGTTTCTGAGCATGACTGGGAATTGACTGGCCTTTTGTTAAGTCCTAAAGTCTCTAATGTATCTTCTAGAGCCAGGTGTGGTAGAGCACACCTGTACTCCCAGTTACTTGGGAGGCTGAGGAAGGAGGGTCACTTGAACCCAGAAGTTCTGCGCCATAGTGCGCTATGTCAATCGGGGGCCCGCACAAAGTTCGGCATCAACCTGGTGACCTTCTGGGAGGGGGTCCCAGGAGGGGTGAACCAGCCCAGGTCGGAAACGGAGCAGGTCAAAACTCCCATGCTGATCTAAGGTATCCCCTAGGCACAGAACCTGCCTCTCCACATGTGACTTTTGTGAGATTTGGTTCAGTTTCCAGACATTTGAAGGAGACTCACTAAAACAAGGAAATTTCTGTGTTGCTTAGCAGGCTGCTTAAAATGCATCTGCGCTTTGTTGGACTTCGTTGGAAATTGTGCCAGCACTGAAAGTTAATTGTTAGATGTTTGGATGTTAAATATAGATGCTGCTTAACAACACAAATATTTGGTTCTCCAGACATGTGATTTGTTGGGATATGCCTGCTGGACTCTAAATGTCCTAGAGAACAACAGTATATATGCTGTAAATCAAAATCAACACAGGAAGCTGTAATAAATACATTTAATGAATCTTAAAATCAAAATTTGTTTTGCTACCTAGTTGAACAGGAAGCAGAGATCTTAGATTCCAGCTGTTACTTTTCAAAGACTTGTGATGAACTCACAAGAGGCCACTTGCTACCCTGAAAAGGGCATTGATTTGGTGTAAATCAGGTATCAGATCCTGCTCTGTGAAATACTAACTGCATGACTTTGGGCAACTTCCTTAACTTCTCTGAACCCACTCATTTCCCATCTTTTGAACGGGTTGGTGAGAGGATTAAATAGGTAATGTAATTAAGATGCCTAATGACCTCTTCTAATAGGTACTTGCTATGGACTGAATGTTTGTGTCCCCCCAGATTTATATGTTGAACCCCTAATCCCCAAGGTGATGTACTTGGAGATGGAGGCATTCAGGAGGCAAGTAGCTCGTGAGAGTGGAGCCCTCCTGTATAGCAGTAGTGCCTGTGGGAGGAAGTCATGAAGAGGACGTGACTGCCACTTGTTCCTTGAGCTGGACCTGGGCAATCAGATGCTCCTCACCCATCCACTGTCCTTGAAATGTTTCACTCTGCCCACCGTTCCCACAGTGGGAGTTGTTTGGAGGACACAGACTTGAGAGGGTAAATTGTTATTGAGACGATGTGAGTGGTATGCATCACTGAACGCAGTTATGACCTCTTTGTAGACTTCTAAGATTTGGCAGATGGGAGTGAAGATCTACTTGTCTTGTAGCCACCCAAGATGAGCCCCATAAGTAAGTTCCCTTGCTTGTTAAAACTGCCACGTACCACTCTGGCATGGTCTGCCCCTTTCTGCAGGCTTTCCTTGGCCTCTGCATATGGAGGCCAGTTCACAAACCAACAAGTGCCCTTACAAGAAAGATAATGAGGCAGATGTTAGCTCTCTCCACCATGTGAGGACAAAGTGAGAAGGCAGCTGTCTACAAACCAGCAAGAGGTACCTAACCAGATCGGCCACACTTTGATATTGGACTCCCAGCCTCTAGAGCTATGGGAAATAAATTTCTGTTGTTCAAATCACCCAGTTTATGATATTTTGTAATAGAAACCTAAGCCGACTAAGATAATATCATATAACAATAGTGCAGCAGAACAATATTTTTTGAAATTTTAACATCCTAAGGATAAAAATTGATGTAACTGTCTTATGTAAAACATTATCAATTAGAATCCAGGAGAAGCAGAAGCGTATACCAGCTCAAATAAATTTAATTTCTAAAATGTAAAGATGTTTCAACATATGTATTCTATTAATAAAATTCATCATCAAAATTTCTAAAGGTGAAAAATCACATCATCTCAAGAGATTCCAAAAAGTATTTTAAAAACTTCCACAGCAATTGCCAACTTAAAACCCAGGTTTATTAAATAGTGATAAAAAATGTTCTAAACATGACAAATTATGTATTTATAATAGTGTGACATTTAATAATAAAATATAAGAATCATTTCCATAAATATAATGAACAAGCAAGGTGATTTATTGTTTAATCTTCTAGAAGTGCTAGTCAAAACAATTAGAAAAGAGGGGAAAAAGGTGGAAAATATTGGAAATAAAGAGACAATACCTGAAAAATATGACAGGCTGAAATGCAAAGGTTTTAGAACCATTAAAGAGTTCTATTAGGTATTCAGATTAATATAAAAACAAAGTTCCTCAATAATACCTCAATAAAGCTGAATTTTTTTTAAAAAGTGAAACTTTCTTATAGGCTGAAAATAACTAGGTGAAAAAAATAACAAAAACATTATTTACGGTAGAAACAAAACACATAAAACACTGAAAAGTAAGCTAAATAAGTAATATGTAAATTAAATAAGAAAACTATAAAATACCAAGAAACACCGAAGAAAACGGAATAAATGAAGAGAAATGCCCTATTCACATGTGTGCGACCACCCCAGCTACCCCCAGATCTAATTTTGCAGATCTAATTTTGGCGTACTTGTTAGCATTGTTACTGCCTTTGCCCACCCCCACTCCCGGCCCCAACATCGAAGCCTCGGTTTCTGAAACAGCTACTCGTTCCCTTTCTCTAGGTTTCGTGCCCCACTGCATACAGGCTTGTTGGGACTCTTACCCAAAGTATCCTGCCCTCCTGCAGCCAAGGGGTAAACAAGCTACCCAAGTGAGGTTCATTAAATTTTTTTCAGAATCTGAAATTTGAGCAAAATGCCTCAAAAATAGAAAGCTGGAGGAGCTGAGGAAGATGAAGGGGGTTTCATGTGGCTGATCCTAGGTGCCTGTATCTGCTCTGGTTCTTTTTATCCCCAAATCTAGTCCTTCAACTTCCCTTCCCATCTGTGAGTCACCCCAAATCCTTTCAGAAACGCCTTTATCTTTCTTCCTAAGTCAGCCAAAGTCTGTTCCTTTTTTTTCTTTTTTCAAAGAACTGTAACTGAATCATATAGAAAGCCATAGTATTTTGTCTTTCTGACAAAGGATGTCAATTACCTCTAAATTAAACTATACATCAGTACAATACAACTCAAAACCATAACAGAAATGAAACAAAATGGTTTTAAAGTTCATTTTGTAAGGTGGTACTCAATATTGGCTGTACATTAGAATCATCTGGGGAGGTTTTAAAACTCTCTGTTCCCAGGCTACACCCCAGAGCAATTAAACCAGGACCTCTGGGAATGGGACGAGGTTATCAGTGTTTATTACAGCTCCTTGAGTGATTATGATGTGCTGCCAAGGTTGAGAATTACTTCTCCAGAAGAATAAACACATAAGATCAGCAAGAAATTTCTGGGAAAAAGAAAAAAAGAAAAGAAAAACAAGCAAGCTTATCCCATCAGCAATTGAAATATATTAGGAAGATATAGTAATTAAAACAGTGTTGTGCCAGCAGAAGAACTGACAGACAAATCAATGGAACAAAATACGCTCTCCAAAAAAGAGTCAAGTATGTACAATTTAAGATATAATAAAGGTGGAATTTAAAATCAGTGAGAGAAAGATGGACTACTCCATAGTGTTGTGACAGCTAGCTAACCATATGAAAAAAATAAAGCCATTAAAATAAATTCTAGATAAACTAAATGTTAAAATATGAGAATGAAAACTATAAAAATATGTTGTTTTTGCCTGTGTAGCATATATTAATCTGTCTTTTGGTAATAGAACCCCAGTTTTCCTTGGGGAAACCTCATCTGCAATTTTCAATCCATTTAGTTGGAGATTGAAGTAAAAAGATGCAAAGAGACATTACTAGAAACTAAAAGATACAATAAAAACAATGAGATATCACTTGTTGACAATCATATTGGCAAAATAAATTTTTTATTGGTAATATCTGGTCTTGCTTAGCGTGTGGGGATTAGAAACTCTCAGAGCATAAATTGCCGGAAATATTGCAAACGTATATTCTTTTAAACCAATAATTCAGCTCTCAGCAATATAGTGTAAGCTTATAACCGGCCAGTCAGAAAGATGTACATATAAAGATTTTATCGATCACCACTTTGTTTCTACAGTGAAAAACTGAAAGGCCAAATGTCTTTCAAGAGGGTAACATCTGTATATGTGTTGACATTGAAGATTTTCATGATTGTTCGCATTCATTAGAATGGCTGTTATTAAAGGGTGGGGGGGTAGAGAGCACAGTGTCAGTGATGATGTGGAAAAATTGGAACTCCTATACACAGTGGGAATGTAAGTGTGATGCAGCCGCTATGGAAAACAACATGGCTACTCCTCCAAAAAATTACACCTAGAATTACCACATAATCAGCATGTCCACTTCCCCTTCGGGTATGAACTCAAAAGATGTGAAAGCAGGAACTTTAACAGATGTTTGTACACCATGCTTATAGCTTTACAATGGTCAAAAGGTAAAAGCAACTCAAGTGTCCATTGATGGATAAGCAAAATGTGGTATATTCATTCGTACAATGTAATATTATTCCGCTATCCCAAGGAAGGATGTTCTGACACATGTACAACATGGATAAACCTTAAGAACCTTATTAAATAAAGTAAGCCAGTCACAAAAGGACAATATTATATAGCGCCACTTATATGAGGTGCCTAGAATAGTCAAATTCATAGAGACAGAAATAGAATGGTGATTGCTGGGGGTGTGAGAGCTGAGGAGTGGGGAGTTATTGTTTAATTGGCACAGTTATGGTTTTGCAAATGAAAAAATTCTGGAGATGGATGATGGTTGTGTTTGCAGAACAATGTAAATGTACTAAATGTCACAGAACCATATGCTTAAAAAGGACTAAGACAGTAAATTTTATGTTATACATATTTCAACACCATGAAAATTTTTTTCTGTGAAAAAAAAGAAGTCATTTATTTATTTTGATTTCCTCAAGATTTCTTTTCATCACTGTTGACTAGGAAATTTGCTCTTATAATGAATGAGTCATTCAAGAGCAACTCTGGCCCTGGCTGGTGTGGCTCAGTGGATTGAGTGACAGCCTATGAGCCAAAGGGTCACAGGTTCAATTCTTGATCAGGGCACATGCCTGGGTTGTGGGCTGGGCACCCAGTTGGGGGCATGCAAGAGGCAACCAATCGATGTATCTGATGTTTCTCTTACACATCGGTGTTTCTCTCCCTCTCTCCCTCCCTTCCCCTCTCTCTAAATGACTAAGTGAAATCTAAAAAATATTAAGTTTCTAAAAAAAAAAAAAAGAGTGACTCTGAAGCACAAATTTGAGAATATACAGCAAGTTTTCCTAGATGTCAGTCTTCATAGTTACTTTGTAATTTATGGTTATCAATCATTTTTATTTGTAATCATTGTTTATAAAGTAGGAAGAGTCTTTGTAAAAAAAAAAAAAAAAAGCAGAGCCCTTAAAAGTGTCAAAGAGGATCCTTATACAGGGTCAATCACAAATGCAACTGTGGGAAATCAGGTGGTGACATCATATCCTAAATTACAAGTCGCTTCTTTGTGGGATAATTTTCCATATCGGAATTCTGTTTCACATTTTTTCAGCAACTCCATTTCACTCCCAGGACTAGCCGCTCATAAGGAATCTAGCGGCCCAGTCATGCAGGCTCAGGGCCCAAAATCTGAGAGGACTCACTTGACTAGCCAAGGGCCCTTCACTGGACGCGCTCTGGTTTCTTTCTCAGGGCTGGAACAAAACAATGAAAATGTTTCCACTCAAAATAGAAACTGCAATCTAAAAGAAATCTTGTCCTTTTTCTTTCACAATAAGAACACAAACAAAAATATGGAGTGCGACCTTGGGTTGCCTCACACTGGCTTTGAGAAAGGAACCACAGCATATAGAAAACAAAATCTTAACTGACACTAGACCACATGACAAATACTTCATTGACAAACTGTATGTAGTGTGGCTGCTTGGTATAGAAAATGATCAGGATGGAAAAGAAATAAGACCAACTTTTTGTTAGAAAATCAAAACACTAAACCATCTGAAAGCAGGTAAATACCTTTCCTTAACGTCCATTTAAACACATGCTGAGGTTTATAGACACAAAAGCACCCTTGTGAACGCAGGACAGGACTTTATGTAATCTGATCCCAGGAACTAGCTGGCTTTGATAAAGATCCCTGTTTGCAAACAAACTCAGCAAAGTTGTTCAAAAGCAATATCCAAAACAAAAAACAAACAAACAAACAAAAAACCCCACAGGAAAATTCTTGATACCGAAACCACTTGTGACCATCTGCTCTCTGACCAGTTGTGCTTCCCTCCCAATATAAAGTCGCTCTTCTTAGGGACTTCACATCATCTGTTTTTGAGGATTAGAGAACTTTTGATGATTTCAGGCCAGAGATGCACAAAACAACTATTGTTGTTTAACTCTGATATTTGTTGACTGTTTGAATAACTTTTAGATGCATGACACAGTCCTAATTCTGAGATTTTTCAATTATTTTCAAATATGATACCGAAGCACTATCTCAAGAAAATACTATCAAAGGCCTGTCTAGTCTCATTCTTGCAGGTAATTATAAATTACTCATTCCAGTAACTCCACTGAGCATATATTTAGAACTGAAGAAGCACAGTGACTCTAATAAATGCCAGTCCTTGCTAAGAAACCTCAGACGTCAACCCAATAGCAATCTGGAGGTTTAGTGGAGGCAATGTTAATAAATCAGTTGACTAAAATAACCAGTTCTTGCATTCTAGTATAGCTGAAAATAAGCATACCCCCATGACCCAGCAACTCCATGGCTAACTATAAATCCTGAAAAAGATATACACAATGAGGCATGTACTAGAATGTTCATTGCAACATTGTTTGTAGTAGCATAATTGGGAAAACTTTAAAAGTCCACTGACAGGAAATTAGATGCATAAATTGTGATGTAATTATAGCATAAAATACTCAAAATGTTAAATAATTACTATATATACTGACTTAGCTCTTGAAAACATAATTTTCATGGATAAAAGCAAGTTGCAGACTATTTCATTTAGTATATCATTTATATAAATTTTAAAGTCATGTAGACAAAACAATTAAAATTTAGAAATGACCTAAGTGTCCGTAAAAAAGAAGTTGGATAACTGAAGACAATACGCTTATATAATGAAAGAGACCATTATTTTTTAAATGATAGTGTAAAGCTCTATTGATTGACATTGAAAAGATCAATAATATTTTTTTAAATGAAGAAGCAATATGTATATATGATGCCATTTTTATTTTTTAAAAAAAGTATATATGCATGAAATATCTTAACTCTGTTTCTGGATGGCAGAATAATTGGTAGACTTTATTTTCTTCTTTATACTGACCTGAACTTTTTATTGCAATTAGTAGTATTACATTTTTTTAAATTTTTATTTATTTATTTTCAGAGAGAGGGGAAGGGAAGGAGAAAGAGAGGAACATAGATGTATGAGAGAAACACTGATTGGTTGCCTCTCGCATACCCCCAACCAGGGACCTGGCCCAAAACCCAGGAATGTCCCCTGACCAGGAATTGAACCGGCGACCTTTTGGTTTGCGGGATGACGTCCAACCCACTGAACCACACCAGTCAGGGCAGTAGTATTAGTTTTATAATCAGAAAAAATGTATTTCAAAAAAGAAAAAACAAAATCACAATGTGGCAGATTTTATTTCCAAACATGGCTGCACCTATATATATTTCATCCCACACGCTTTTATTATGGTATGACATTGACACTGCCCCATACAGAGGTAGAGCCTCCATTCCCGCCCCTTGAACACGGGCCTGTCTTTTTGACATGCTTCTAATGAGCAGGACACAATCAAAGTAACCATGCTAATTCCAAGGGTAACTCTTAAAAGATGATACGGCTTCTACCTGGTTTGTGTTCCCTTTTTCTTTCTTTCTCTCCCTCCCCCACCCCCAGCCCCAGTCACCCTTGGAACCTAGACACGATGTCCTGAATTAGCCCAGGCTACGTGGAGAGGTTTCATGGAGATGCCCTGGCCAACAACCCAGTGAAGGCCTCAGCTGAGAGCCAGCATCAACCACCAGGCTTGGGGGTGAACTAGCTTTTAAATGATTCCACCCCCAGCCTTTGCATATTCAGGCCGAGGCCCCAGACACCTCTGTGCCTTGCCCAGAATCTGTGAGAGTAATAGATGGTTGTTTAGCACCACTGCATTCGGGGTAATTTGCTACAGCGTGCCCGAAACTGGAACACGCAAACAAGCAATATTACATATTGTTTAAGGCTACGTGTGTGGTAAATCAGTTGACAAAAATAATCAGTTCTTGGGGGATAAATGGTGATGGAAAAAAGAAAAAAAAATTTAAATAGTAACAATCAGTTCTTGCTATCTAGCGTAGCTGAAAATGAGCATACTCCATAACCCAGAAAATTTGCATCTAGGTACAAACCCTGAAAAATAAATGCACAATGGGATATGTACTAGGATGTTATTGTGACACTAATTGTAGTAGGATAATTGGAAAACACCTAAAAGTTTATCAATGGGAAATTAGATACATAAATTGTGATACAATTGTACAGTAAAATACTCACAGAAGTTAAAATAAATTAATTACTGTGTGTACTAACTTAGCATGGCTTGGGAACATACCAATTCTTTGCACTAATTGCTTCTAGGAGAATGGGAGAGGAATGGGACCAGGGAGAGGACCCCAGGGGTCTTCAATGGTAGGTGTTATTTTTAAAGTTCAGAAGGTATACATTTTTTTTTAATTTCAGTATTCATTTGAAGCAAACATGACAAAATTCTAACATTTATTCCGGTTATAAAAATCTTGTGATTATAATTGCCCAGGTACTTTTCTGTATTCACTTTCTCCCCACAACAAAAATAAAGCTGGTTTTCAAATTTTAAGGGTTGTTCTGTTTTCTCTCTCTATTGGAAACACTCAAAGCCCCTTATTAAAAAATCCCACCACACAAAACTAATCACTTAAGGATCCAACTTCAAATCCTTGAGAATTTGTAAGAGGAGGGGGAGTTTGTTTTTTAAAGAAAGTTACTTAAGAAATCAAGGTGTGTTGTAATAATTATTTGTGAAGACCTTTCTGGATAATAATAATAAACCAAATTAACTTAAAATCAATTACGGTTTTAAGCTAATCAAGCTAAACCTCTTCCATGATAAACTGAAAACCTGCTTCTCGGGCCTGTATTCTGTATGACAAGCTAGTAAGCTTTAGGACAAGTTTTTCCACTGCAGACCACGGTTTTGCATATATCATGTTGGAGAGTAATCTGCCAGGAGTTCCATTAGGTAGTTTGTCACATTCTTGGTCTAATTCTGGGCAGGAACCAGCCTTGGGATACACTAAATCACCTTGATTCAATACAGGCGACTGAGGTTTATTGGGAACCTGTCCCCAAACATGACCTCCATTCAGAACCATTGGAGACGTCCTACAATCAAGAAAGGGGGCAGATATGATGTTGTGAAAGGGAAAACTAGGATGTCTTGGAGAGCCCTCTACCTTTTATTTTTAGTTTTGATTTCTGGGATGAGTCAAATGTGGATTTCCTGTAATAGGCAAAGCCCTGAAAACGGATGGCACGCCTAAAAGGTTTACCTGAGTGAACGAAAATGAAAGGAATACTTAAAACATGCTGGTGCCCTGGTCAGTGTGGCTCAGTTGGTTGGGTCATGACCCACAAAGCGAAAGATCACCAGTTCAATTCCCATCAGGGCACATATACGGGTTGCAGGTTTGTCCCCAGTGGGAAGTGTAGGAGAGGCAACCACACAACCCACCAATGTTTCCCTCTCTCTGTGGGTGTCTCTCCCCATCTCTCCCTCCCTTCCCCTCTCTCTAAATTAATTAATTCATTCATTCATTTAAAAAAAAAAAGCGTTTTGGTAGAGTGCCTTGGCTGGGTGGTTCTGTTGGTTGGCGTGTTGTCCCATATGCCAAAACATTGTGATATCAATCCCTGGTCAAGTCATGTATGGGAGACAATGATCGATGTTTCTCTCACACTGATGTTTCTCTCTCTCTCTTCCTCTCTCTATAAAATCAAAAAACATATCCTTGGGTGAGGATTTAAAAAAAAAAAAAGACCATGTTGGTAGACTTCAGAGACCTAGCAAGTTAGGTGAAGCACACAGTCCAGCAACAGTGAGAAGCCCTGACCTGCCTCAGGCTCCCCGGTGTCACTGGAGTAGGAAGAGAGGCATGTGGTGGATGAGGGGCCCTCCCATGGGAACTGCCCATACAGTGGAAGGCAGCTGCTACCAGACTGAAGCCTATGGCTAAAAAGATAAATACTCCAAACCTCTCCTCCTACCCTCCAACCTGCCAGTGCCTCCCATCAACTGATCCAACCAGTAGCCAGAGATCAAGGGCACAAGGGGATGGTGGGGGTGAGGGTGGGAATATGCAGTCCATCCAGGGCAATATGACAGGACACAGAGGGCAGAGAATGGCAGAGAATGAACGTTGGGACCAAACAGAAAACTAACCATCACATTCGCCCCTCAGAAAAAAGAGAGAGCCCTGGCTGGTGTGGCTCAGTGGATTGAGTGCCGGCCTGCAAACCAAAGTGTTGCCGGTTGGATTCCCAGTCAGGGCAAATGCCTGGGTTGCTGGCCAGGTCCTCAGTTGGGGGCACACAAGAGGCAACCACACATGGATGTTTCTGTCCCTCCCTTTCTTCTTCCCTTCCCCTCTGTCTAAAAATAAATAAATAAAACCTTTAAAAAAGAAAGAAAAAAGAGAGAGATAAGATTATCCTCAGTGCTAATGATATATAGTTTGATTGCCAAAAAGTACATGCAGTAGAGAAAATGGGTAAAGGTCAAATATCCTAAAACCCCAAACTCCATGTTCTATAGAAAACCCATAGAACAGTTCATGTCCAGTAGTAACTAGTTACTTGAGAAAACATTTGAAATAATTTTTAGAGGTACACTGTAAGTTAAATTACTTAGTGTTGGTCATTCTATTGATCATGATTCTACAGATTATTCTATATGTTAGATAGAGAGATAGATAGATAGATAGATAGATAGATAGATAGATAGATAGATATAGATAATAGGAACATAGATATAGAACATATAGAGAATATAAAATTCACTTTATATAAAGAATATATAGGTTACATATTATATGTGTTTTATATATGTATACTCATAGAGAGAGAATATCATATATTTATATATATTTCTATAGATAAAGATATTAAAATATCCAAGCTAAAATTACTGCATGCTGTGAATGGAAATTGATACAACCTTTCTGTCAGAGAGTGGGGAAATGTATCATCGAAAGTCTTAGAGATGTACACACTAAAAATTTTTTAAATTGATAATGTCTAATGCAAGCTCTCTTCTGGGCTGTTAAGGAAAGTATACATTGGTACACCTTCTTTGGATGTCAGTTTAGCAGTACCTACTAAAATTTTCCATGCACATGCACTTTGACCTAGTAATTTCACTCTCAGGGAACTGAATATGTGTGCACAATACATGTATAAGAATGTTTACTGCATCATTGATTATAATAGCACTAAATATGTGTATATGCATGGATGTGTGTACATGTGTATGTATACACATATAAATACATTTGAAAACCATTTAAATATCCATCGGTAAGAGAACAGTTGAAAACTTGATCTCTTTTGAGGGTCTCCCATTTCAGAGATTGCCATCCATGCACTTGTGCACCCTGAAAATTTAGGAGACAACCTGCACCCCTCAGTGTCTAAAAGAGAGAGGGGCGGGAATAGAGTAGGTGTTCAATCAATATTTGATCAATATTTTTGAGACTCCTTATCCCTCACCCATTATCAAGATGTGTTGATCTTATTCCCTAACTATCTCTTAAATCCATCTACTTTTCTCTTTCTCCACTGCTAGAAGGGGAGTCTACTTATTTCTCACCCCGATTATAAAACAGCCTTCTATTTGATGTCTCTGAATCTCCTCTGGCCCCCTCCAAGCAAACCTCAGCTGCAGCCGGGCCATTCCAAACTGGAGATCTGTTCGGATCACCCCACCCCCAAACCTTTATGACTCTCCATTTGCGTTAGTTTGCTAGGGCTGCCATAACAAAATACCACAGGCTAAATGGCTCCGGGGGCGTCCAACCCACCGCCCGCAGGCCGCATGCAGCCCAGGATGGCTATGAATGCGGCCCAACACAAAATTGTAAATTTACTTAAAACATTGCGATTTTGTTTGTTTGTTTTCATTAGTGTTTTGGATTTAATGTGTGGCCCAAGACAACTCTTCCTCCAGTGTGACCCAGAGACCCCAAAGGTTTGGACACACCTAGATAGAAATTAATTTTCTCAGTTCTGGGGGCTAGGTGTCCAAAATCAAGTTTTTGTCAGGGTTGATTTCTTCTGAGATCTCTCCCCTTGGCTTGTAGAAGGCTACTTTCTCTCATTCCTCACCTGGCCTTTCTCTGTGAATGGACACAGGTCTTGATCTCTTTGTATAAGAACACCAGTCATGTTGAATTAGGGCCTACCTATATAACTTCATTTATCCTAATTACCTTCTTAAAGGCCCTATCTCCAAATACAGTCACATTCTCAGGTACTAGCAGTTAGGACTTCAACATATGAAAGGAGGGATGGGGTGCCCCGTTCAGCCTGTGACACCGTGCTCTTAGGATAAAACCACAACAGTGTCTGTGCCTGTGCCTGAGACCTTTACTTTGTCTCTTCAAGTTCACTCTTCACTTGGCTTCACCCTGGTCTGCTGTGTTCCGGGAGGCTGAGCTGCATGGACGGCATCCAACGTTCCCACGCTTTTTGGCTTGCGGGAGGGTTTGGCGAGTGGGAGGTACCCAGCAAAAAATCTGGAAGGTTAAAGGAGGGTAAAGTTGAGGTCCTTTCCCCTTCTTCCTCTCTGCCAAGTCACCTTAGGTTGAACGTGCCCGTGTACTGAAAACCACAGCTCCCTCAGGCAGCCCTCTCCCTCCACACACAGCCTGGCCGGATTCCGGTAACTGTTCCTCAAGCTTCGGTTGTTAAGGGCTCCCTGCTGGTTCAAGTCCCAAGATAATATTTATCTCTATTGGCCTATACTAAGCCCTGCTCACGGCTTTGTAAACAGTCTCTTCATTAAACTGTCCTCAAATTACCCAAAGTGAATGTGTCATCTGCTTCCTACCATGCCCTTCATGCAACAGGTGGCAAAGTTCTTTATGGTCTGGTCCTTGCAAAACTCTCCGCCTCTATCTCACACTTTTCTCCTTCTCACCGTCTCTGCTCCAAACACACTAGCCTCCTTACAGTCCTTCAGATGGGCCGGCCGATTTGAAATATTAACAAGCATGCATTCTGGTTATTTTAAAACTATATAAAATTGCCCTGACCCAGTAGCTCAGTTGGTTACACCATCGTCCCAAAATGCCAAGGTCGTGGGTTCAATATCCAGTCAGGGCACATACAAGAAGCAACCAATGAGTGCATAAATGAATGGAACAACAAATCAGCGTTTCCCTTCTCTCTCTTTCTCTCTCTCAACCTTTCTCTCTCTCTCTCAAATCAATTTTTTAAAAGTAAAAAATAAAGCTATGTAAAATTTCATAAAAATATATGTAACATTTTGTCTTGGGTCAGGTTCCCAGGGGAGCAGGTGCTGAGAGGAAACCTGCGCGCAGGAACTTTATTGGGGAATGCCCTGGGGCTCAACACCTGCGAGGAGTGTGGGAAGCTGAGCTGGGCAGAAGCAGCAGCACGGCTGTGATGCATTGGAAACAGGGTCTCACCTGGTCCCATGGAGCTGGAGCGGGGTGGCCCTTCAGAGCTTACCCGGATTGGGCCAAGGACGGTGGGCCTTTGGACCTCCACAGCGACAGTCACCGAAAGTGAGCTGGCCCTGGGCAGGGCCATAACCCAAGGTGGTCCTGAGAAGTGAATCAGTTGTTAGATGCCAGCAATCAATACCCCAGGGAGTGGGGAAATGAGTCCCTGGGTCCTGAAGGGAGGATCTAGGTAGCATGCGACATCCACCAAAAAATCCTACTCCTAAGAAGTTATAAAAAGGAAATGCAAATAAAGGTAAAGCGCTAGGTACAATGATGTTTATAAAATATTATTTATTTATAATTGGGAGAACATTAAGTGCCATCTAAATATCCAATAATAGGAAATTGATTAAATTAAATATGGTATGTTGGAAGACTATAATACCTCGTAGCTATTTAAGACCGTGTTGCAGGAGTGAATGATCACATGATACATTATCAAATGAAAAAGCAAGTTATAAAACAACTTTATTGAAATATATATTTTTACATGCACAAGTATGTATGTACATGCAGGAAGAGAAAAGACAAAACATACACATCAAAATGCAAATTGTTGTCATTGCCAGCTGATAGGATTATAGGTGGCTTGTAATTTCTTTTTCATACTCCCCTTTTTCCCATATTTTCAGCAATGAGCATATATCGCTTACATAATCAGAAACAGTAAATTTGGGGATTTAAAAATTACTGTGATTGTGATGGCACAGAACAGTAACTTTCAATTTGTTTTGCCTTGAGATTTTTGCTTCATTAAAATTTACATGTGAGCCCCCAAAGTGAAACAGATCACCACGGCAGTGTTCTACATGGATGAGAGGGGGAGGACGGGGGGCGGGGGGGGGAGGGCTGCGGGGCACTGTCTGCTCAGGCCTCTCCCGCACTGTCCCCGCCAGCCCCACACGCCCGGGCTGGGTCTGTTCACATCCTGCTTGAAAAGCACAGGCCTCCGTGCCCCACATCGCCGCTTTGCTTGACACCCCAGCATGAGCAGGCTCTTTATTTTCATGACATGATGTCTGCATTACTGCATGTTTAAGTGTAAAACTTACGCATTTGTTCTTAAACAGCAAATGGAAAAGCCAAAATCCATGATCCTGTTAGAGAAGATAACTCCAGACCCTCAAAGAGGCTATTATAGTGCAGTGACTGACAGCAAGGAACCACATGACATGGGCTCAAATATCAGTCCACCAAGGGGTGACCCTGGGTAAGCTACTGAACATCTTTCTGTTTCGGTTTTTTGATCTGTGAAAAAGGTGATGATGATGCTTGTAGCACTGAACGCACAGAAATATTTCAAGTATTGTATGAGAAAATATATGTAAAAGTATTTTTTTAGTATTTTATTTATTTATTATTAGGGAGAGTAGAAAGGAGGGAGAAAGAGATGGAGAGACAGAGACATCGATGTGAGAGAGAAGCACTGATGGTCAGCAACCCAGGTGTGTGCCCTGATCAGGAATCACACCCACGACCTTTCGCTTTGCAGGATGACGACCAACCAACTGAGCAAAACCAGTCAGGGTGTGTATGTAAAAGTATTTAAAATAGTGACTGTACATGCTGTTTGCCATTATTTTCTTCTCAACTCATATCGAAAAGATCAGTTACAAAAACTAATACTCCCGGAGGATATTGTCCAAATAGTCCTCTAAATATTCAGGTTTTTTCCTATAAATATTCAATTTCAGAGCTGCATATTTGGTTAACATTATTTTAGCTGCTAGTAAAATTACTTCTGCTAAATTATACTTTGCTATGTCACTTGTCTTAATGAAAATGATCAGAAATAAACATAAGAAACTTGCTGTTGCACTCACTGCAAGGATGGTGCCAATAACATTGGCCGTATTCACCTGGAATTGCCTTCCTGAGGAACTATAAATAAAATTTTTCCACAGACCTCAATACTTCTGGTTTAGTCACGTGTTTTAAATGCATAGACAATTTAGTTTCTGTTTCTAATCATGGCCCCTTCGCTCCATTATCCATAGCAACCGCGCAGGACCCCATGACAGACACTCTTGAATCTTCTTCATGAATTCATGGGTTTAATTCCTCATGTATTTGTAACCTGGTATATAATGCATATTCCTCTAACCTAACTCAAAATCTCTCTTTTTTTACTGGAATGAGACAGACAGTAATAAAGTAAATGAGCAAATAATAAGTAAATGGAAAACCAAAGCATATTGATGAACATAGTATCCATGAGAAGGCTACAAAGGGAAACAGTTTTCTGGTTGTATTCATACTGTAGTCTCAACAAGGGCTTTGTCACTAGTTGTATTTCACAAACCCCACCAAATAGTTCAAGGTTGTGGCAATCTCACTTAAGATGAACAGCAGCTATAAATTAGATTGTCCTAAACTATCAGTAAAAGGAACCCTTTCCAAGCCTTCATAAAATGCGGTAGAGTACAAAAAGACAACCAAATAGCAGAACAAATGAATGTGATGAGTGTCCAATACCTTCTAGAGTAATAACAATGAAATTGTATTAATTTTTGTAGGCTCAGTGTTCCAATTTTTCATAGATGGGACAGCAAGCTCACCAAAACTCACAGGAAAAAAAATATATATATAAGGTACAAAATCACAAAGTTTTTAAAGTTTGGATAGAATCAGTATTTAAAACTGGAGGCCTTCCATTCAAGATGGCAGCATAGATAAACACGGCTCACCTCCTCACACAACCACATCAAAATTACAGCTAAAATAGAGAACAACCATCACTCAGAGCCATCAGAAATTGAGTCAAATGGAAGTCCAACAACTATGGAATTAAAGAAACCACATCCATCCAGACTGGTAGGAGGGGCAGAGATGTGGACTGGGCTGGTCCCACATCCACATGTGGTGGATAAAAATTTGGGAAGGATATCTCAAGAGTGAGGAGTTACAGCCCCACACAAGACTCTTCAACCCAGAGTTCCAATGCAAGGAAGAGAAGTCCCCATAACTTCTGGCTGCAAAAATCAGCAGGAATTGAGTCGGTGGAAGAAACTTCTAGCATCCCAAGAAATTCCTCTTAAAGAACCCACACACAGACTTACTCAGACTCACTCAGACTCAGTCCATCTGAGCTCCAGCACTAGGGTAGCAGCTTGACAGGCACTGGTGGAGTACAGGAGGAACTGAAGTATCTGGCATCAAGGCGAGAGCTGGGGGACAGCCTTCTCCCAGACAGAAAGGTGGGCAGAGGCCATTGTCCATTTTCCGAACCCTCCATGCACAGAGTCACAGAGCCAGCAGGCAGGTGCCACATTTGAGATTCCATCAACCTGGCTAACACTGTTTGCCCCACCCTGGAGATCCCCTGATGCTCTGTCCCATCTAACTTAGAGGCCCACCCAAGCTTTACTAGGTGCTTTTTCATATGAATGGCTGGTCTTGGTTCATGCTACATAACTTCCTAAATCCTCTCAAACGAGCAACAGTCCGCCTCTGTGAGGCCCCAGCCCTCAAACCTACTGCTAAATTGCCCTAGGCCTGGCACTGGCAGGAGCCAGTCTACATTCACTTCTTGGCTTCACCTGGGAATCTCTAAGCCCAGCACAAGTAGCAGCCATCACAGATTGCTTTATAGCATAGGTAGGGTGGCCCCCGGCAGAACACAGGCGGGGCTGACGTTGGCCTACACCACCTGGGAGAACCCAGCACCTGCACACCCACTGGACAACTACAGACCACGTCAGAGCACCAGCACCCTGTCCCTGCACAGCTGATCCTCCTAGGAGGACAGAGGTTGGTGGTAAGTGATCACAGCCTGTCCTTGCAGCTGGTTGGCCTGGGTAAATCCCTCCCATTGACCTGCCAACAGTAATCAAGGCTCAACTACAAGAGGAGGGTGTACTCAACCCACATGGAGGATACACCTCAAGTACCCAACTTGGGTGATAGGAGAGGCTGTGCCACTTGAACCTACAGGACACCTACTACATTAGGCCACACTACCAAGACATGGAGTAATAGCAGCTCTACGTAATACATAGAAACAAACACAGGTAGGTTGCCAAAATGAGGAGACAAAGAAATGGGGCCCAAATGAAAGAACAGATCAAAGCTCCAGAAAAAGAAAACAAAATGGACACAAGCAACCTATCAGATGCAGAGTTCAAAACACTGGTTATAAGCATGCTCAAGTAACTTAGGGAGGACGTCAGCAGCATAAAAAAGATCCAGTCAGAAATGAAAGAACATTTACAGGGAAACAAAAGTAGAGTGGATGAAGCTGAGAATCAAATCAGTGATTTGGAACATAAGGAAGAAAAAAACAACCAATCAGAACAACAAGAAGAAAAAAGAATCCAAGAAAATGAGGATAGTATAAGCAGCCTCTGGGACGACTTCAAGAGGTCCAACTTTCGCATCATAGGGGTGCCAGAAGGAGAAGAGAAAGAGCAAAAAATTGGAAATCTATCTGAAAAAATAATGAAGAAAAACTTCCCTAATTTGGTGAAGGAAATAGACATGCAAGTCCAGGAAGCACAGAGACTCCCAAACAAGATGGATGCAAAGAAACCCACTCCAAGACACATCATAATTATAAATGCCAAAGGTTAAAGATAAAGAGAGAGCCTTAAAAACAGCAAGAGAAAAGAAGTTAGTTACCTACAGGGGAGCTCCCATAAGACTGTCACATGACTTTTCAAAAGAAACTTTGCAGGCTAGAAGGGATTGGCAAGAAATATTCAAAATCATGAAAGACAGGGAACTAGAGCTGAGATTGCTCTACCCAGCAAAGATATCATTTAGAATTGAAGGGCAGATAAAGAGCTTCCCAGAGAAGAAGAGCCTAAAGGAATTCATCATCACCAAGCTATTATTACATGAAATGTTAAAGGGAATTATTTAAGAAAAAGGAGAAAATCAAAACTATGAACAATAAAATGGCAAAAAAATACATATCTATCAAAAATTGGATCTAAAAACAAAGTAAGCAAATAAGAAGAACAGAGATAGACTCACGGATATGAACAGTGTTTTGATGGTTGCCAGATAGGAGGGGGAGTGTAGGGGAACAGGTGAAGAGGTGAGGGATTTAAGAAGTACAAATAGGTAGTTACAGAATAGCCATGGGCATGTAAAGTGCAGTATAGGAAATGGAGCAGCCGGAGAACTTACATGCATGAACCATGGGCATGAAGAATGGTGGAAGTATTGCCTGAGGGAGTAGAGGGTGCTGGGTGGAAGGGGGCCAAGGAGTGAAAATTGGGACAACTATAATAGCATAATCAATTAAATTTTTTTTTTTTAACTGGGAAATGTCTCCAACAAATCCAATGCTCTTGTAGACCAGAGATGCTCACAGGAGCCTTACAGCAAGTTTTCAAACCCAGGTCTGGGATCTGCATCCGCTGATGACAGCGTCTTAGGCGCCAGACCTAGCCAACTCTGGCATGAATTCCTGTGTTGTCTTTGAGTTGGGTAGAAATCCAAACAATGGACTAAAGGAAAGTGATCTCATTTGTCTCCAATCACAGCCCAATGTGAGCAGCTTTGCCAGGCACAGGAGTCGGAGCCAAGGGCCAAGACCATGTGCAGCTCTGCAGCCCCTGCAAGCCCACTCTCAGGGCTGTGCATCTCAACTTGGCTTTACTTTAGAATCTTGGTAGCTTTGAGAAACTACTGAGGCCTGAGCTCCACCCAGGCCAGTTAAATCAGAATCATCTAGGTAGGCAAAGGTGGCAGACATCACTATTTTTAAAAAGCTTCGCACCCTGGTCAGCCTGGCTCGGGGGTTGAAGCATCATACTGCAAACCAAAAGGTCACCCACTGGTTCAATTCCCACTCAGGGCACATGCCCGGTTTGCAGGCCTGGGGGTAGGTGCAAGAGGCATGTTGATGTTTCTCTCCCTCCCTTTCTCCCTGCCTTCCCCTCTGTCTAAAATAAATAAACAAAATCTTAAAAAAAAAAAAAAAAAGGTTCCCAAGTGATCCCAATAAGCAATCAGAGTTGAAAACCATAGCTGTGGATAGATAAGCAGATTGCCTATCTGTTGGAAACTGAGCATCCTCGAGACCGGCCTGTTTAGAAATAGTTCTAACCACCTTCTCATGCTTCACCCCCATGGCCTAATATAGTATCAGAGGTCTGCCCTCCCCCTCCCTCCGTTACTCTGGTGCTAAGTGTTGCTGTTGCTCTTCTACTTACTCAATGTTAATTGAGCACCTGTTCTCAATCAGACATTGGGAACTTAGAAATGAATATGGCACAGTTCCTGACTCAAGGAGCTCATAGACAGGTCAACACAAGGTTCGTATATTAATAGAAAAAAATGCTGACCAATGCTTATCAAGTACCTGCAATGCACCAGACTTTGTTCTAAAACTTTGTGTATTAACTCATTTATTCTCCCAATAACCTTATGAGGTAGGTACCATTACTATCAAGCCCATTTGCAGACAAGACTCTTGGGTCACAGAGCTTATGTAACTGCCTAAGCTCCTTTAGCTAGTCATAGCTGGGCTGAGAGTCAAACTAAGACAGCCTCACTCTAGCATCCATGCCTTTAATCACTACGCTGTGTTGGACGACTGAATGTACTCAAAGTTATGGAGGCGTGGCAAGACACTATAGATTCAGAGAACAGTAAGCAACCCGGTATGACTGAAAACAGGGTGGAAAAGCTGGATTGGAGCCAGACTGTGAAAAGCCTTCCGGGGCGTGATGGGGGGGGTTCTATTTTAGGGCTCCTATTTTATCTTCTATAGGTAAAGGGTAGCTAGCCAAACTTTTAAAGTGAGGAATAAATAATCAGATCTACATTTTAGAAAATCACCATAGGGTACAAAGACTAAGGGCAGAAAAGCTGAGCTTGGACAGATGATGCAAGTCAGAGGAAGGCATGGGGGGAGGGAAGAGAAGCAGGATGCCTAGGCATTCCTGACTTGCAAGTGACAGCATTTTGTGGCTGATTGGAGAGAGGGGGAGAAGAGGGAGGCGGCTTCCAGATTTGTAATGAGAGAGGCTTGGCAGGTCAGCGCTCTCAACAGAGAGGCAGGTAATGCGGAGGGAAGATAATGAGTTCAGTTTTAGACACGTTAAGTTTTCCCCAAACTTAGCATCTGCCAGGTGCTAAGAGGCATGACAGCTAAACCACTTCAGACCCTTTGGGCTCACAGAGATAATTCTTTGCAAAAATCACAAATATGGAAACCTCCTAAAGTGTCTTACAAATGCACTGATTTTTAAATTTAGATGTAATTTGTAGAGGAACTGAGAAGCAAACCATGATGGTGATTTGATTGTTTCAAAAAGTGCCATCCTACCAAAATTAGTGGAAAAAATACTCTTTATACTAAGGGAGGAATCCAAAAATAATCAAGCCAATCCCAAATGAGGTCTATGAGAAATGAAAAACTCACACTTTTTAGCTACCTAAATATTTGAGTTCTATTTTAAGGACAGTGGTGGCATTGGGGGTGTGTGTGTGTAGAATGTGTTTAGTTCTAAATAGATTTTTCTCATCTTAACTTCATGGCATAGTGCTTCACCTATCTGCTTGTCTCCGAACTATTTGCTTTATCTGCTAAGGCTAAACTTAGTTCAAGGGATCCCCATACAATGGCTACTTGTTACTGTATTTGGCCTTAAATTATGACTAGTGTTAAGTGTGAATACTTAAAGTATAAGCCCAAAATAGAATGCTGAGCATTTTTCTGATAGGTAAAACAGCCCAGATTCATTTAAAATCATGTTCAAAATAGTTGAAAAAGTAATTACCACTCTGTTTCTTCCTCCATGGGCATAGGTGATTACTTTTTAAAAGATATACCCCAATTTTTTATTGCTTTTTTTATAAATTTATATGAGATCAAGGGTGGCCGTGATAGTCAGGTTTAGGATTTCAGAGCAAAGCCCTGCCAGTTACTGCAGACAGCAACTTTTCTTTGAGAAAAGGGCTTTGGCTTTTTGCTGAGCTTTCGTAAAGACTAAATGCTTAAACGTGGACCATGCCACGAGAACGCCCAGCGTGAACTGGGTGTGGTCTAACCCACCCGGCCCAAAAGTTGGGTGTGTGCAGCAGCACTGCACCGTCAAACGAAAGTGGCATTTATGATCCTGGGGACAAGCAGGCCCTAACGATCCAAGTACATTACATGAGGAAGCGCCCCAAAAGCCCACAGTCCCTACTCCTGGTGCATTTCCTGCTCTACCCCAGCCTGCACGTATAGCTTCACGGGGAGTTCTTTATGATCAGTCGACTGGGTGAAAACTTGGGCCTGGTTTTCAGAAGGCTCTGCACAATATACAGACACCAACCCAAAGTGGACAGGTGTGGTACCACAGCTCCCTTATGGGACATCCCTGAAGGACAGTGGTGCAGGAAAATCCTCCCAGTGAGAATTACAGGCCGTGAACCTGACTGTTAATTTCACTTGGAAGGCAGTGGCCAGAGGTATGAGTCTATCCCATTCATGGACCATGGCCAAGTTTGGCTGGATGGACGTGGAAGAAACATGACTGGAAAATTGGTGACAAGGAAGCTGGGGAAGAAGCATATGGATAGATCTCTTTGAATAGGAAAAGAATGTGAAGGCATTTGAATCCCATGTGAATGGTCACCAAAAGGTGACCTCAGCAGACAACGTTAATAATCAAGTGGGTAAAATGGCCCATTCTGTGGATGCCAGTCAATTTCTTTCCCTGGCCACCACTGTCGTCATCCAATGAGCTCCGTAATAAAGTGGCCACGGTGGCAGGGATGGAGGTTATGCAGGGGCCCCGCAGTATGGACCCGTACGGGGGATGACGTGGCTGCAGCCGCTGCTGCGCGCCGGGTCTGCTGTAGCAGGGGCCGCGGCGAGTTGCCTGTACGGCACCATTCTGTGGAGTCATCGGCCAGGTGAAATGCTCATTACATTGGACTCCATACACCATGGAAGAGGCATTTTGTTCTTACCGGAATACACGTATTCTACATATTGATTTGCATTCCTTGTATTCAGTGCTTCTGCCAAACTATCATCCGTGGACTTCAATACCTTACCCGCCGTCATGGTGACCCACGCAGTTTCTGATCGAGGATGATGTGTGGCAGTGGGCCCGTGCCCACTTAATTCACTGGTCTCACCGCGTTCCCCACCATCACGAGGCACCTGGCTTGATAGAACAGTGGCCTTTTAACCTTCAGCGAGGCGGTAATACCCTGCAGAGCCGAGGTGTTGGACTCCAGGAGGCTATCTATACTCTGGTACTGCTTCTCCCATAGCCAGGATTCACAGGTCCAGGAATCAAAGGGTAGATGGGGGTGGCACCACTAGTAACCCTCACCAGTGACCCCCCAGCAAGAAATTTACTTTTTCTTTTTTATCCTCACACGAGGATATGTTCATTGATCTTAGGGAGAAAGGGAGAAACACTGATGTTAGAGAAACATCAATCAGCTGTACCCCACCCCCCACCCCCAGCACAACTCCAACCAGGCATCAACTACCAGGCCAGGGCAAAAAAAAAAAAAAACTTACTCTCCACCACTGAAACCTTATATTCTGCTGATCTGGAGATCTGCGTTCCAAAGGGGGAATGCTTCCACCAGGAGACACAGCAATAATCCCATTAAACTGGAAGTGGATACTGCCACCTAACCACTTAGCTCAAACCTCTGAATCAGTAAAGTAGGGAGTTACTCTACTGACTGAAGTGATTGACTATCAAGGGGAAACTGAGTTGCTACTGCACAGTGGAGGTTATGAGGATGCCTGGAATACACATCTGTTAGAAAGTCTCTCAGTCCTATCACATCCTATGATTAAAATCAGGAAAAACCTACAATGAGTTGCTTTTTCAGCCATTTCTTTTTATTTATGGTTTGTGTTCAATGCAAATCAATTCCATAACATGAGAAATTACTATGAATCAAGGCATAAATACACAAACACAATATACAATCCAAAATAGATGTACAGCATTCAGGTTTGAAACAAAAGGGAATGTTCATTCACACACACAGTAGCTTAAGGTCAGCTGGCTATGGTGTTCCGGGGTAGGTTTCTAAAGATGGAAAAAAATGACTTTGGTCATCAAGACTACCGTGGCCATATTAGATACTGGAACATCTAAGCATCAGTGTGTGACCATGCGAACAAAAGGCTTTAGGGAATGTCTATTTTTAAAAAGGTTCTGTGCATCGAGGCAGTTGTGAAAAGATTTGCTTTCCAGAATCAAGCCCACATTAGGCCTTGGTTCAGGTTCTATCTATCTAAAAATATTGACCGATAACAGAAAGTGTTCCAAATGTGGCTATTTTGATTCATAGTTTAAAAAAAAAAGTAGGTACAGAAAGAGTATAAAAGTTTTTCTGAATTTAATGTAAGCTTCCCGTCTTCACTTCCCAAATACCTAATTTACAATTTTAGCTTCTTCATATTATTTGCCTTTTCGGTTTTAAGATTTGTCAAAACTGATCAGTTTTTTCAATTGTAAAAAGTATTCAACATAGGCAGAAATAAAAAGGATTTTGAAATCAGTTGAGGTCAGTGTACTTCTACTCTTTGGAATTAGTTTAGCTAAATGAATCTGGCACTCTCGCTGAATATAAGCAAAATTTACTCATTCTGTTTGGATTTGGGGTAGATTCCAATCCATCATTGCCCTGGCACATATCGATTACTACACAAAAAGTCAAATGCTATGTCAAATCCAAAGCCTCAAAGGAAAGAGTTCAGTTCCCAAGAGACCAGCGATAGCTTAATGATGTAAAACTTTATCTAGAGTTACACCCGCATTAAATTAGTACTGTGAAACAATAATACATTGAGGATTTACAGGAACACCTGGAAGTTCCTTCTAATGTACATATAAATAGGATAGCTTTTTGCATTACCTAATTATTTTATGGTCTTCTAATTGTAATGAACCCAAGGAAAACTGACTCTGTTCCAACTTCCATCTTTTATCTCTAGATAAGACAAAATCAATTCATTTTCAAGGTAGAATTTTATGTGTCCATACTTCTTAAGCCACATTTAAGGAAATCATCTCTGAACTAATTTTGTTTTCTTTTGTTTTTCTTCACCTTGTACGTGAAAGTCCAGCAGATTTAATATTGGCATTCATCATCTAGTCAAACCCTGAACGTGCTCTTCACACCAATCAAACTGGAGATCCTCAACATTTCCTGTGTCAATAAAATTAGGTGTGGAATTCGATTCAAAGACCTGTTTTTTTTTCCTTGTCACACTGGACGCCATTTGGATTGGGTTTAGAAGATGGAGAAGTATAGATGTTTCTTGGCCCGAGTCTTTTTAACAGTAGAGGTGTAGAAGAGAGACGGAGATCACGAAGAGACTGGCGGTTGACTGCAGCGCGCCATCGCTTGCCTTGGTGACATTCGTTGGATTTGGATTTGGGTTAGTCGTGGTGTTGCGGGAGGAGTTATTTGCAGGTGGGAGACTAGTTGGATCTGAATAAATCTAAAATATATAAAAATACATAAAAAGTTACACTGACAAACTTCCACTGGTCGGAGTTGCCTCCATATATACTTACTATGCAATTAAGATAGAGTGCTTAGGATGCTCTTTGCCCGTTATTCCCTCGCCACATGGTTTAATTCTGAATTCTTGTTAGCATCACACTAAGATCATTCCGTCCAGTTTCAAAGCAAACTGCCTAGAGATGCCAAATGACTGCAGCAGCCAAAAACAAGCAAAAACACTCTTCTTCACTTAATTCTTTAGAAAGTAATATAGGAGTTTCTGTGACTATACTGACTTATTGGCATTGCAGAAAAGGTTTCCTTTATTTTCCCAGGAAGGGGGGAGATATTAAAGGGCACAAATAATTTGGAACCTAAAATACTGTAGTAGCTTGAGATTTATGGTATTAGAATTGAGTTGCTGCCTATACTGGATTGGCTAGGAAACTTTCACATTCCCGTTTCATACCACCTTGGTTTTAATTTAAATGGACATAATCTGCTCACTTGAAATCCTGATAACCCTTCTCAAAAATGGCCAGTATTTGTTTTAAATTTAAAAATACAATAAGTTCTGGCTGGTGTGGCTCAGTTGGTTGACTGGCGGCCTGCAAACCAAAGCTATCACCGGTTCAATTCCCAATCAGAGCATATGCTTGGGTTGTGGGTCAGGTCCCCAGTTGGGGGCGCGCGAGAGGCAACCACACATTTATGTTTCTCTTCTCCCTCCCTTCCCCTCTCTAGAAATACATAAATAAAATATTTTTTAAATAATAAAAATACAATAAAAGCCCTTTCCTTAAGGTAAAATGATTTCACCCAAAGCACCAAGACGTCCAAATGACTTCACAAAAGACACCAAGAGGATTTAGTGTTTAATTTTCACCACCAGCAGCCTCCCTGCCTGGTCACTAAGCCCAGTGCTATGGCCAAGAACTATGGTTCCCCCAGTGTCCCAGTGCCTGAGTGGCGTCATTCAACACAGATTTTTCGAGTCACAAAATGCACAGTCCAGTGGGGCACGTGATAATCTCTCCTTTGTCCCGGAACAAAGGCAGATGGGAGATTTCAGCTCTCACTGCAAGGGAGGGTTTACAAGAGCTTCTAATTACAGGCAAGACGGGGGATGTGGTACCAAGCAGGTCTGGCCCACATGTACATTTGACTGCCTGTTAATCCCAAAATAAAACTGGTCTACATTAGCACCAGCTCCTTTTGTTGTAAAACCCATAAGGTCATTAAGCAAATATTGACCAAAGCGATGTATGAATCCTATCCAAAATAGACTAATAAAAAAAAATTCTGAGCAAGTCAAATATAATTATTGGGCACCTACTGTGTGCAAGATTCAGCCTGTCCTACCAGGAAAGAGCACTCCCACTAAAAGAAGAGCATTAATAATATAGGAAATTATGTTAAACAGGGCACTCTGTTTGGGGGCAAGACCTGGCTTGGGATCCCTGAAGGTAACCTGCTTTTTTTCACTCATACAAAGTATTTTAGTCAGCAGGTGACTTTTTTTTAATAGAGCCCAGTGCATCAATAATAGAATCTTAAGGGCCCTCTGCACCGCCAACAAAAAACAATTCTAATATGTTAAATTGACATTAAACGAAAATTTCCCTACCAAACTAGATTGATTTGCTCATCTAGAACCTTCCTTTTAAAATTTTTTTTGGGAAAAAAAAATCTGGTTGGAAAGGAAAGGAGACGGGGGTGGTAGGTTTCTGGCGGCCGCGCCCCTCCCCCACCGAGGAATCGTGAAAGCCTCAAGAGCGCAGCCGACCCGTAAGACAACAATAGGGTACAGTTACCCGCCTGCGGAGGGGAAGCCGCCGCGGAGCGCTCCACTCTCGGGCTGTGCTGCCAGGTGAGCCGGGAGGCTGGTTGTTTGGGGACCAAGGACCCGGAGCACCCAACTTTTCGAAAAAGCTCAAGAGACACTCCTCAGAAAGCCCCAACTGAAGGCGATGGAGAGCCACTCCTGCCCTCCAAGACCGAGGTGCTGGAGGGAAATGCCCCTTCATGCCACCCTCCTCCTACCCCGGAACCTCCCGCGCTGGGGTCTCCCAGGTTCTGCCCCTGGCCTGCCTCGAGGCCGAGGCAGCCGCGCACCCACCCCCCCGCAGGGCGGCTTAGTTCCCAGTAAATGCGTTAGATCGAGGTCGGATCCGGGGATAGAAGATTGGGGGGTGGGGGGACGGGGACAAAGCCTGGCAGGGACTTGGGACAGAAACCCGCCGCCTTCCCAGAGACTGCCAATCTATGCTAATACGGGGCTCCGAGATGACAAGAGATGAACGTGTAAGGTCGCACCCGGGAGAGCGCAGGGTCAGGAGAGGGTCCTCGCCCGGGCTTCAGCCGAGAACCACGAGGGACTGGGGTGGGTTAATAGGGCCAGATAATCGGGGCTTCCTCTGGATCCCCAAACCTACTGAATGGAGAATGGTAGAGTGGCGCCCCCCCACCCCGAATGGGGATCGTCCCCTCTCTCTTTGTGTGGTGCGCTAGGGGCACAAATACTCCTAGAGGAAAGCGGGGCGCTCAGGAACGACCTCCCCAAAGAGTCTGAGATCTCTGGGCATTCCAGAGGTGAGGAGAGGATTTTTTTGCCAGCTAGTGCCTCGAACCCTAGTGAAAGCGGGTGGTAGGCGCCAGGCAACCTAGGACGGGGCGGCGTGGAACCTGGGGTGGGGCAGGGTCCTCCCAGCCCACGCGCGCACCAGCATTGTTCCCGGGGCCGCGGGAGGGGTGGGGATGGGCACGCATGGGACTGGAAAGTGGGCTAGCTCCACATTGCCCTCCCCCAGGTCAGATTATGTTAGATTCTCTCTTAAAGTCCCAGTCGGCGGCGCGAGGTAGGAGCATAGGCCAATCCCTGGGAGAGCCTCCAACCCCTCGGGCGCAGCACCCCCCGCCCCCAAGTCCGGTGGAGCACCGGGGCCTCACCTGTGTGGGTAGGAGCAGCGCAAGAAGCAGCAGCCCCAGTCCGAGCCTAGCAACCATGGCTCTGCCCATGTCCGCTCCGTCGGTGCGCCGCGAGTCTGACTGATAGCCAGGTGCGTAAAGAACCGCTGGTTCCGGGCGGGGCGCAGGCAAAGTGGGGAGCACAGCCCGCCCGCAGGACCTTATATACCAGGACAGCTACAATAGCCGTGACGTGGCGCCTCCCGCCCACCCACCCACCCACGCTCCCCCCTCCGCCGCCGCCGGCCCCGCCCCGCCGGGCTCCCCAGGGCCCCAGACCTCCGCAGCCGTCCCGGCCGTCGCGCGCCCCGAGACCCGCTGGGTCGCGGCAGGTGGGCGGCCCGGCGCGGCCCGCTCCTGGCCGGGTGCTTTTTGTTTCCCCGAGGGTGCCGCGTGCAGGCTGCACAGGCGCCTGGCGACACTCACACAGGACCCGGGGCGAACTCGCTAACCACGCACGCCACTCTCGGGGCCGGGCCCAAGTTTCCTTTGTTTCCCAGACCAGCCATCTTATACCCGAAAGAAAAGTCTAAGCCTCCCGCGCGGCGGACAGCCTCCAGTCCCGGCAGCGACTACGGCGCGGGCGGCTGGACCGGGGGCGGGGAGCTCCCTGGGCTTAGGTTACCTCAGGTCCCCGCCTCAGAGGAAGGGCAGCTGTGCGGGCTCTTTGGGTACCCCGAGCTTGGCGACAGGAACGAGGCGCCGCCGCACGTGTGCCCTTCCCGAACTGACCCGCGGGGCTTGCAGGCAGCGCCTAGGCTCAGAGCAATTCCTGTGCTCAGCCCCGCGCAGAGAGCGCCCGCCCCTTCTCCCACCCGTTTGCTTTGTTTTTTGAGCTCCACACTTTCACCGGACTGTGTGAACGCAGTGGGACATCCCGGGTCCGCACCTTCCGGAGAGTTGGGGAGCCGCCCGCCGGGCGCGGACCCGCTGCCGAGGCGCTGCAAGCGACTGGATTTTGGTCCCCCAGCGCTTCTCCTTGATGAGACCTGCAGCTGAGGCGAGGAGGCGACAGTCGCCCCCAAGGAGTGGCCCCGGTCCCCACGGTCCCCAGGACGGCTTTGCTCTCAGGTGCCACCCAGGAAGCAGGAACCTCTTTGGTGGTCCCACTGGAATTCTCAGCCCCTCTGGAATTCCTGGGGACGGTCTCCTTTGGTCTGTTCCAATACACTTGTTCGTCATTCGTTTAAAGAGCAAAAGCTTAAGGGATAAGGCACTTACTTTTCCATAGCTGCCATTAGGCAATTTAATGAACTGGCGCAAATAGAAAATTAGTCACCATTCTGCAGGTTTTAGTGGAATATCTTTTCCAACCATTAAACTGTGAAAACTTTCGAGCATACATCAAAAGTAGAAATAATTTTACGGGTAGCGTATTTTTGGTTTAATTTTCAGTTGCTGAATATAGTCCTTTTACTTGGGTTTGCCGTAGTGTTTTGCAGTCTTGAAAGCAAACAACAGAGACCGAACCTAATAAGATTGTAAATTTGTTTAAATTTCACTTTTGCAGAACAGCCTTGTTTTCTTTTTTCTTTCTTTCTTTCTTTTTTTTTTTTCCTTAACATTTTATGGAAGCAGAGTGGCAATGGAATTCCCAGAGTTGGTCTGTGACTGAATGGACCTGTGTCCCTAATGGTCAGCCCCTTTAATTCTGTAACTTTCCACGTTTAGTATGTGCTGGGGAAAACAGGAATTTCTGTCTTGCATGTGATGGATCACATTGTGTAGAAATAAGCTGTTCATGTTCGAGTTCTCTACTCCTCTTCCAGAGCACGCAGAGACCCTGGCTTAGGAGTGCCTAGTTCCAAGGCATAGCCTATGGGAGTTCTTCAGAAGCTGCTTATAGGATCCATTTACCTTGTTCTACATCTTTTTGTTCTATTCCTCTTCCTCTCCTCCTCCCCCTCAGCCTCCTCCTCCTCCCTCCTCCTTATTAGTTTAAGGAGATGGACTAATGGAATGGGAAAGGATACAGACTCTAGGGACAGACTGCCTGGGTCCAAATCCTGGTTGTGTACTCACACTTCAGGCAAAAAGTTTCAGTTTCTCCATCTGTAAAATGGAGATAGCATACCTATTATAAATTAGTTATTAAAGCGTTACTGTATATAAAGTGTTAGAAGGGAGCCGGTCCCCTACTGGGAGGTCTCAGTTGATAGTTGCTTCTGTAACCGAAGGTCCCAGGAACCAGACCTTCTCTGAAGCTGTATGATTGATTCATGAAAGAAATATGAAGCACAAAAGAGTACCCCAAATCGGTAAGGTCCTTGGGGTCTATGTTTTGTGAGCCACCTCTTCACCACCAGCTAATGAGATTGCATAATTCACAAAGCAAGGTCTTTCACTTCTACCTAGCAGTGCCCGGGGCATCCAAAAGGGCTGTTGCCCAGGGTTTGGCAATTCTGTACCCTGGAGGCTTAGCCTGGTAGTCAAATCCACCCCGTTCTATTTCCTATATGGCGAGCAACTCAAGAAACCTGCACTGACTGGTGTGGCCCAGTTGGTTAGGCATTGTCCCCCAAAGTAAAGGGTCACTGGTTCAATTCCCAGTCAGGGCACTTGCCTGGGTTGCAGGTTGGTCATGGGTCAGGGCCTCCAAGAAGCAACCAATCGATGTTTCGCATAGCGATGTTTCTCTCCCTTTTTCCCTCCTTCTCCTCTCTCTAAGAATAAATAAATAAAATCTTTAAAAAAAAAAAAAGTGGCCCTGGCTGGGTAACTCAGTTGGTTGGAGCATCGTCCCAATGCTCCAGGGTTGTAGGTTCCATCCCCAGTTGGGGCACATGCGAGAGTCAACCAGTGAATGCATAAATAAATGGAATAACAAATTGATGTTTCTCTCTCTCTCTCTTTCTCAAATCAATAATAGTAATAAAGTAAAATAAAATCACTTAAAAAAAAGGAAAAAAAACCTGCCTAAACCTTTCCCTTGGAGTTTTTGTTTATAATTCCTTCTTTCTATTCATTGTTGTTGTTGTTTTTTAATTGTTGTTCAAGCACAGTTGTCTCCACTTTCCCCACCACCACTTTCCCCTGCCCCACCCACCCCCACCCTCAGTCCTTCCCCCCTTTGGCTTGGTCCATGGGTCCTTTATACATGTTCCTTGACGACCCTTCCCCTTTTTTTCTCCCATTATCCCCTTCCTCCCTCTCCTTCTGTTCATTCTCTTCTGTTGGTTTTCCACAGTTATTTGTTTGTTTTTCCGTTAGCCAATAATAGCTCATGCTACTACAATAGATTAGTGAGTCTCACCAGTATTCCTAGAATTTTTCTAAAGACATATGGCCAGTTTCCATTTTTAAAGAGAAATTATTTCATGAAATAATCTTGAAACCGACTGAGTCCATAAAGTGATGTATGTATGGAAAGTGAGGGATTCAGCACAGGCCTCCCCAAGTTGTGCCACTTTGGCATATGGGTTGTTTTGAGCTGAAGGCATCGAGAGCCTGTGGGCTCATGAGAAACTTTTACTTGTCCCTTAAAGAATTTAAATTAGGGGCCTGCCTATAATAAGTTATATCAGAAATAACTTTTATGACCTATCTGTAGGGCAGAGGAAACATCTAATTACTGGACAGCTAAATGACCTCTCTCTCCTCTGAAGTCCCAAGGCATCTTACCTCATCCTTAGCTCAGAATGCGTATGACCTGACTTTTTGATGCTAGTTCTTCTATGAGTAAAACTAAGGGAGCAATACCTACATTTTTTAAGTGCAGAACTGTGAGGATGATGAAGAACCAGACAGACACACCTTGTAGTAGACTCTGGAGTCAGACCTGGACTTGAATCCTGCTCTGCCACTTCTAAAAATCTGACTTTCGTCAAGTTTCCCAACCTCAATTACTTCATCTGGAAAATAGGTGAAGGGAACCTACCCTGAACCTCCTTTTTAGGATAATGATTCTAAGCTGAGTATTAAGAAACCAGACTCGGAAGGAAACTGATGCCCTCCCCACCCCCGCCGTTCCTGTCCAAGAGATTTAGACAGAAACCCAAAAAAGCCTTTTTCGGGGAGATTTTAGGATGCTCACCTTAGCCTAATTTGAATTACGTATGGTAAATAAGAAGGCTTCAGCAGGGGCCTGTGAGCTAGCTTCCCCTATGTTCCATTGTTTCTGAGTCGCCTAGAAAGAAGTTGCCTATGTGACCCTGGCTGGTTGGCTCAGTGGACTGGGTGTTGTCCCGCAAGCCAAAAGGTCAGCGGTTTGATTCCCAGTGAGGGCACATGCCTGGGATCCAGGACCAGGTCTCCAACTGGGGATGTGTGACAGGCAACCAATTGATGTTTCTCTTTTCCACTCTAAGTAAACAAAAAATTATTTTAAAAAAATAGTCACCTGCATGGATGTTCTGCTCTCCCTCAACTACCTGTAAATCTCCCACCCTCACCTCTGGAATTGAATATCCATCCCCGCCCAACACACTCCTCTCCTCTGTCCAAAATGTCATATATACCCAATGTTGCCTCACCGTCTTTGGGATTTGCATACCTGTGTGAATTCCCCATGCATATGTATTAAATATTTTTTATTTTCTCCAGTTAATCTGTCTCTATGAATTTGATTATTAGCTAGAAGAACTTATAAGGTGGGAGGAAAAATATTAATTTTTTAGCCCCTCATTGGACTAGTAATACCTGCCTCACAGGTGTATGATCCTAACCGAGATAACGCGCATGTGTAGCACAGTTCCTGGCACGTAGCAAGGACTCACTAGGCTGCCGCTCCTGTTGCCATAGGATATGTTCGTTCTAGTGTGGCTTTTAAAATCTTTCATTTGTATAACACTAGTTCCTTTCTCCCACCATCTTTGAACGTGGTACTTTATATGTGCGCCCATGAAGTCAGTAAGGCAGACGGCATTCATTTTATTTTCATTTCTAAGGCAAAGAGAAGTTAAGTAACTTACCCAAGGCCACAGAGCCAGTCACGGTGCCGCACCTAAAGCCAGAGCCACAGCTTCCCGACCCCGGCCCCAAGTGTCTCCTGCTTTGCCAACCAGAGCCCAGGTTATGACTTCTCCGACCCGTACCCTTCGCACCTAGCACTCAATATCGCCAGCTGAATGAACTACTGTTAAGGGAGCAGGTCAATTTCCTTTCTGAGGTACAATAATAAATCCTATTTCTAGGGAAATAGATATTATTTGACATTTTTAACACTTTCCATAAAAATGGATATGAAATATAATATTAATCCAATAATGGATATTTTATGCTTTACAGCAGAAACGGTGGCTAGAATAATCAGATATTTCATTCAAATTCTATTCTACAATATGGTGCTATTCTTATGTATGTTCACAATACCCTTCCCCCTTACTGTATGCCATCCTAGATTTGGCTGGCATTTAATATTTTAATTTATTCTGGATCTTTAGCTAAGCTTTGTTCTGCACTCCAGCCAACTCCACTCTTGAGATGGCAGTGAAGGTAAAGTGAATTAGCATTTCTGACTGAATACTAGGTTCTAAGTCCCAGGGCTGGAGCATGGTTGCAACCTGACTCTACGTGGGGACGTGCTGCCCCCTGCTGGCGATAAGAACCCCTCAGCTATCACTGTCAAGTAAAAACTCCTTTGTGCTGACTGTATTTGAAGCCTTATAAAGCTAATAAACCACAATAAGCTTTTTTGACTTTTAGTTTCTTTATCTCCTCTAAGAGTCTCAGATAAATTCTCTCAGTTTTTAAGCTTCATCCAAGTAAGAAAACAAATGTAAAGTGAATGAACTGTGACTATTTTCAGATGCAAATTGAGTAGTAGGATTCCTACCTCCAAACATCCTGGGGATTTTTTTCTTAAGGAAATCAAAGAAGAAGAAGTAACTCTTAATCCCTTTGGCCAGAATTTAAATATGGTGCCTCCATCGTGTTGGCTGTGAGAGAGCAGGTCCGCTCCTCTAGGCTGATGGGATATGGAAAGAAACCTGACATCTCTCAGTATTAACACTACATGTCCCCTTCGACCAGCGATTCTAATTTGAGGAATTTAGCCTACAGACATACTGCAGAAATCAACAGGATATATATCTAAGGGTTTGTTGCAGTGCGTTTTAACAGTAAAGGATTGGAAACCACCGAATTAGTCGAAGAAATGTTAGCATAGCTAATCATGAAATATCATAAATCATTTAAAAGAGCAAAAGAGCATAACATGTACTGCAAAGAAAAATATCCACGATAATTTCTTAAGTAAAAAGAAGTAAGGTACCAAACAGTGTATACAGTATGGTACTATCTGTGTTTAAAAAAAAAACAAAAACAAGAACCCTTAGACAGAAGAATATTCCCCAAGGAATCCACAGGAAATCGATAGCAGTGCGTGCCGTTGGGAAGGGGAATTGGCTGGCAAGGGCACAGAAAAAGCATGACTCACTTTTTATTACATACTGGTTTGTACTCTGAATTTTCTACCACTATTCGTTCACAGATAGGTAAAATCATGTAACTAGATTAACAAATCAGCACACCCTGTGGCCTTCCTTCCCTGACTCCCACCAAGCAAGTGTGAGAGAGCCAACTTTCTCCGGCCTCTGAGGCCTCAGAATGGCCCTCCCCTCCTCAGGAGCCCCCCTTCCATGATTCATGTGTTCTTGAACAGAATTCATAGTTCTGCCTCAGTTCATCCATCCTGTGACAATTGTGAGACAAATTCTCTTGAGTCCAGATGGCACACACACAAAAGCTTTCAGGAAAAATGAAGAAAAATGAAAAACCGAGCTGTAGAAAAAAAATGAGAAATCACTTGGCAAAGCAGCAGTTTCCTCAGTTTGTCTCCCTAAGTTAGGGAGGCTGTAGGGGAAGAAGAGCTTGGGATGGGGCACAGTTTGCCTGAGAGGAAGGCTGGAGCTAGATGGGCTCGTTCCCTTCAAGGGGGGCTTTCTAAGATTCTGCCGCCACTCCTGGGCAGGAGCGGAATCAGGACCTAACGGGGTAACTAATTTCTAGTGTCAGTGAAATCTCACTTCCATCTCACAGAAATGAATCCCCGTGTGAACCTAGTCAATATAAGAAACATCCAAACCTTTTTTATGAGTTTATTTGAGCCAACTGACAGCAACTGCTAGGAAGCAAAATCTCAAGGGCTTGAGAAAATGCCCTGGAGAATGGTACTTTTGCAGCTTATTTTATACATCAGGGCCAAAGGAGGAAACAGAAGGGAGGTTACACGAAATCCATTGGTTATAGATCAGGGAGGTGGGAGAGAGCAAAGCAGGAAAATCTCTGGGATTGGGTAAAAAGTAAAATGGATAGATATGTACTTCTTTTACACTGGTGGGTACAGCATAGTTAACAATGAACGTTTCTGGCACCATAGAGACGATATGCGGGGTACAAAATAACAATGAGGGTTTCTGCGGTCTCTTGCTCTGGTGTGGTGGGGGTGGGGGTGGACTACAATGAGGGGTCCAGACAAAGGGGATTACTCTGACGTTCCAAGGGCATGTTATCTTAGATGCAAAGAGACAATGGACAGGCTTATTTAACAAAGAGATTGACCCTTGTTGCCCTGACTGGTGTGGCTCAGTGAGTCGGGTGCCGTCCCACAAACCAAAGGGTTCCTTGTTCAATTTCTGGGCATGGCACATGAAGGAGGCAGCCACGCATCCATGTTTCTCTCCCTGTCTTTCTCCCTACCTTCCCCTCTCTCTAGAAATAAAGATTGACCTTTGTCCATGAAGCTTTAGGCCTAGGATGTGACTGTGCACCATGACCTACCTTTAGTGAGGAATGTTGATGTTCAGATGATCTTATGTGATTATTTTAGGTCTCTGAGTTTGTAAGGCCACCATGTGGTCCTCCTCTGAGCTTATCAGGTTTAGCATGTAGTCCCTTTTTCATTGACAACCCTAAATGATCGTTTGCTTGTAAATAATGAAATTGGAAAAGTCAGAAAGTGTGTGTATTTTTTGTGCCAGTCTGATTTTTAGCCTTATTTCCAAGTGCCTTTGTTTTCCCAGGTCTTTCACTTTGTTAAACTTAAAGCAGGGAAGGTTCCTTATGCTAGTAGCGATTAGTTAAATTTTAAGTGGCCAAGAAAATTGGATTAACTTTTTATAAACCAGAAGGAGGCTATAACACAACACACAGCGGTACGTGTAATGAAATGTTATATTGAGCCAGAAGCGGGACCACATTTTCAGACTTTGTGAAATCCTTTCTAAATCTGTGACTGCGGTTGCTGAAGATTCCACTCGGCATATCTAAAGCAGATGGTGCTTCCATCCTCTCCAATATAGTTTTAAGATTGATGGAGGGCTCAAATGTTGGAAAAATTTTAGTTTCAGGTAATGGCTGATAAGCTTAGTAATCACTGTATGTAAAAAGCTTTTGGTTCAGGCACTGAAGGTATGACCTGCCTTGACCCCAGGAGACCATAAGCCGTTCCACCTTTGTGCCTCAGGAGGACTGCAGGCAATCAACGTGGTGTCTGAGCCACTGTGCTCCGGGGTGAGACATCACCGCCCAGAGCACAGATAAAGACCACCGCCCAGGACACCGATGAAAGAATGCTGCAGCTTTTATCTGATTGACTTTTTCCCTGAATTCCAGTCCCCTTACTACACTTTTCTTCTCCTTATAAAAACAGGCAGCTGAAAATGGAATTTAAGACAGTCTGTTAAGGTACAAACCCGCCGTCTTGTAGATCGCTGGCCATCTGAATAAAGCGCCCATAAAGATTCAGTCCCTGTCTCTGCTTATTGGTTCTTGTAGGCGACAGGCAGCACGAACAGTGGCTTCTCTGGTTTCAAGTTGTCACTCTAAAAGAAGATGCACTCTGTATTAAAATAAGACCAGATGAATTTAATTAGCTAGGTTGATGAGGGATTTCTCTGTTGAGAGCCATATATTTGTATATAGAACTGTGGGCTGAAAAAAAACTTCCTCTCAATATTCTTTTACATTTTTTCCAGATTTTAAGAGTAAAACATGTCCAATATTTAAAAACTTGGAAAATATAGAAAAGTATAATAAAGAATACTAAAATTACCCATAGCCCACTAACCAGAAGTAACCACTAATAAATTTTTAATATTCTCTTTTTGTATGTATATATATATATATATATATATATATATAAATTTAAAGTTCACTTATTTGTTTGGCTGAATTAGAAACAAACGTACATGACGTTTTTATCTTGCTTTTTTTCACTCAATAAAAAAAATATTTAAAAAATTAATTACAGTATTGGAGATCACATTACTACGAGTTCGATAAAAGTCAATGGGGTTGAAACAGCGAAATGCTCAGTCTCTCTGACCCCGCCTGTCCAAGCCTGCTGTGCTCCAGTGGCCTCAAGGCTAATAGCGTCTGCCTAGTCTTGCATATAGACATGCAAGTCATCAGAGGCATTCTGCTTGGGGCTGGAGGAGGTAAGGGAAGTATGTACCATTCATCAAAGATCTGCAGAAACCTCGTGACCAAACTCACATCAACTAGCACCAGATGTCTTCTGGTGCCCAGATGTCTGCTGAGGTCACTTACCTCTTGCCCCCTCCCCCCATTTCCCCATTTCTTGACATAAAAGAAACCTAAACTCTATACTTTCTTAAAATAAATTTGAGGTACCACTAGGAGGGCTCCCACCTTCTCTATTGGCATCTTCTTGATCAATAAACCTTTCCTACTCCAAACTCTGACATTTTGAGTTTCGGTCTTTTGAAGCACCAGGCACACAGGTTTTGGACGCGTAACAGGGTGACCTGTACAGGTGGCCAGCCAGGATTTTTGCAGGATACAAATCTACCCAGGTCCTGGCTTCAGTTTGGTATACCTGATGGCCTTTATCTGCTCCAAATCTCAGTGGGGATGATTCTGGGTTCAAGGGTGGGCAGGTCTTCCAGGACAGTAGTGGCAATTCCCAGAATCCTTCAGAACTAGAACACTGGGACAGAACCCTCCACTTCCCTGTTTCCCAAAAAGAGATGTCTGTTGTTTCCCTACCTAGCCTTGTCCTCCCTCTACACCCTCATCTCTACGCCCCTGAAAGCAGGACCTTAGTGCACCGCTATTAGAGATGGGACGCTAACGAGGATGAGAGCCAACTGTGTTATGTCTGAATTCGCGTTATCTCAGGATATGTTTTTGGCAGATTTTACTGTATTTTTTCTGTTATAACATATTCTTCAAAAACATTCATAATGGCTCTACAATATTCTTTCTAATTGGACACTTGTTCCCATTATAGATGACCTCATAAACATTCTTTTAAAAATTTATTTTAATTAAAAAAATTTTTTATTGATTGTAAAGAGAGAGAGGAAAGGGGAAAGGGAGAGAGAAAGACATACCGATTTGCTGTTCCACCTGTGTTTATGCAGTCATTGGCTGATTCTTGTACATGCCCTGACCCAGGATCAAACCCCAGACCCTGCAGTATAGGGATGATTCTCTAACCAACTGAGCGACCTGGCCAGGGCCAACATTCTTATACACATGTTTTGTTTTCATTGATCTCATTTGTCTATTTTTGGATGATACTTTCCTAAAAATTGAAGCTTGGGTAGTGACACAAACTGCCAAATTGTCCTCTAGAAATGCACATTCACACCAGTACCCTGTGAGATTGCCTTTGTGTCAAGGCAAAAAAATTGCAAACCTTTGCTAAATGTGAGAATTATAGTTTGAAATTTTTTTAAGCTTTTAAAAAGTTTTTACGTATTTATTTTTAAGGAGAGAGGAATGGAAGAAGAAAGGGAGAGAAACATCATATGGATTGGTTGCCTATCATACACATGCCAAGCAGGGACCGAATCCACAACCCAGGCATGTGCCCTGACCAGGAATCCAGACAGCAGCCTTTTGCTCTGTGGGATGACACCCAACCCACTGGGGCACACTGGTCAGGGCATAAAATATTTTTTAAATTGCATCAGACAAAAATATCTCATTTTTATTTGCATTTTCACAATCAAGGGGATTAAACTTTTTTCAGCTCTTTATTAGCCATCTGGAATTCCCCTTTTTGAATTGCGTTTCGTAAATTTTGCTCATCCACGGAAGTGACACATGTCAAGAGTGTGCTCAGGTGAGGAGACACTAGACTCAGATATCACTTGGTTAGATCAAATAGAGCCTCCCTATCAAAAGGATTCAGAAGCAAGTCAGTGCAGATAGTCAGGATTCAAACTAGTATTTCCCAGGATAGTAAGAACATACTCCTAGATCCTGAAATCTTCCTTGTGGGTGCACAATTGCAGATGATAAAACCTGGGTAAATGTGGGGGAGATGAGGTTAATGGTCTCTCTCAACACCCACCCTTATATACCCAAGTCTAAAACAGCACGTAAACTCTAAACGCGCACTAAAGGCCGCCTCCACTACGCGTGGAGCGCCCCTCCCACCCTGGAGCTACACTGCACACACTGTGATCACAGGATATGGTACCTGAGGTAGGAACTCAGTGCTCTTAATCACTTTTGGCCTCAGCAGGGCAACATCCTGGCTCAAGTACAGTTTTAAAGTTAGGATATTTACAATAAGTGTTAGTTTTCCACGTATCTTTGGGTGTCAAGCTAATAAGTCATTGAACCAGCTGAAAGGCTCGCCCTGCTTTGTTCTTATTTTATTGAGAGAACTCTTTATACATTAAGAAACATTTGCAGCCCTAAGTGATGTGGTTCAGTGGGTTGGGCATTGCCCTGTAAACAGAAAGGTCGCTGGTTTGATTCCCGGTCAGGGCATGTGCCTGGGTTGCAGGCCAGGTCCCCAGTTAGGGGTGTGCAAGAGGCAACCGATTGATGTATCTCTCGCACATTGATGTTTCTCTCTCTCTCTCTTTCTCCCTCCCTTCCCCTCTCTCTAAAAATAAATAAATAAAATCTTTAGGGAACATTTGCTGACTTGGGGTGGTACATGCACAATACAATATACAGATGATGTATTATAGAATTGTATACCCGAAACCTATATAGTTTCATTAATCAATGTCATCCCTGTAAATTCAATTTGTTTTTGTTTTTTTTAAGCAAAAACAAAGAGAGGCAGAGAGAGAAATGAAGGAGGAAGGAAGGGAGGGAGGGAGCGAGAAAGGAAGGTTTGCTCATTAGAGATTCATCTGAGTGAGGCTCTTGCTCATAATGCTTACGACTGACCAGGATCAAATTAAGGGTGAAGACTGGCAGACAGCGCCAAGCGTCCTGGCCTACAGGGGACCCAATGGCATCTTTAGAAGTAAAATGAGGAAGAAAATATTTTCTTTAAAACCCTCCTCTCTGGAGAATTCTGTATGTGGTTTGAAGAAATGTTTGATGCACACTTGGGGAAGTACTTGAATGAAGAACATCAAACCTTTTAACCTGTTTTGTTGTCTGTTTTGTTTTGCTGGCTAATTTGCTTCGTATAGGACATGTTGGACGGTACTACCACTGGGAGTCCCTTGCTCTTCCTTAAATTTCGAAAACTCTCTTCTATAAAAAGGTACGAATATTTTGAAATATTAGTTTAAAGACACAAAAATTACCCTTCCCAGGATCCCTGAACATCTCAGTTATCTTTTAGTTGTCGTCAGCACTTTTTTCTGCCCCAAAACACAGGAGCGTCATGGCAGCCTCTTAGCACCAGCGGCCCAGGACAGCAGCAAGTCCCAGGGCCAAACGGTTTCAAAGAGCCTCCTAGGGTTCAGAAGTCACTGGTCATGGCACTACAGCTTCATTAACTGGCAACGAAGGACGGAGCATAAGTTGTGAAGCATTAATCGGTGAAAGGCACACATTTGACACAATGAGTAAACAAATAATTCAAAATAATTATCATTTATTCCCTGAATGTGTAGCTGTCATTGCAAATACGGAAGTTTAAAATAGCATGCTTAATTTGCCATTTTTCCCCTTTAATTGCATCTGCCACCTTCTGTTAATTTGGAACAGATTAAACCCTGAAGGCAGCATTCAAAAATAAGGCGACTAAGCAGATTTCTCTTTTGGGAAAAAATTACACAAACAGCTTCTTCCATCTTCATAGAGGGTGAATCATTCCTTTTCAGAAGTGACAGGCTATTTTCTGTCTCAACAGCATGCCCCAGTGAGTGACAAGGTAATGCCAAGCATGTCACAACCAACCCGCTCCAGCTGGGCTACAGGAACGACAGGAAACCCCTGTGTCCTTGGGGGTCCAGCGTAGTGCTACCCAATATAATGCAAATATAATGCAAGCCACATATTTGAATTTTCAAGTTTTTAGTAGCCACATTAAAAAAGAAAGGGGTAAAATTTTGGTAAAATACTCTATTTACCTCAATACATCCAAAATATCGTTTCAACATTAATCAATATTAAACAATTATTGATGAGACAGCTTACATTCTTTTTTGGTTCTGTATTACCTACTGCAGCATAATTTAATTACTATCAACTTAGCAGCTTACAAGAACACATTTATTGTCTCATAGTTTCTGTGAGTCAGTCAGGAACCTGGGCACGACTTAGTGGGTCCTCTGCTTCAGGGTCCCTTATGTGGCTGTAATCACGGCATCGGCCAGGGCTGGGTCTCATTTGAGGCTCACTGGCAAGGATCCACTTTCAAGTTCACATGGTTGTTGAAGGGATTCAATCCTTTGCGGGTTCTCAGAGTAAGGGGCTCACCTTGCTTCTGGCTGGTAGCTGGAATCCACTCTCAGTTCCTTGCCATATGAGATTCTCCATATGGCAGGTTATTTCATCAGAGCCAGCAAAGGAGAATCAGCCATCAAGATGGGAATTATAACCTATGTAACATAATTATGACATCGGTAGTCACACCCCATTACCTTTGCCATATTCTATTGGTTAGAAGCAAGCCACAGGTCCCACACACATTTGAGGAGATGCCACAAAGGTGTAAGACAAGGATTATTGCGAGTGTAAGGGCTAAAAAAATAATACTTTTCCTCCCACCTCCTAAGTTCTTCTAGCAGGGTTAATAATCAAATTGACAAAGAAAAATTAACATGAGAAAATCAAAATTTTAATACATGCTTCTGGAGAATTCCCATTAGCATGATAATTCCAAAGACAGACAAAATTTGGTATACGTGACATTTTGGACAAAGGAGAAAAGTGGGAGGGGGGCGGAGATGGGAGTCTTAGATATTGAAAGTGAAAATGAGTGATTTGCATGTTTCTTTTTAAATTTTTTTTCTTTTACTGATTCTAGAGAGAGGGGAAGGGGAGAGAAAGAGAGGGAGAGAACCACTGATGTGAGAGAGAAACATCGATTGGCTGCCCCTTGCGCGAGCCCCAACTGGGACCAAACCTGCAACTCAGGCATACACCTTGACCGGGAATCAAACCAGCGACCTATCAGTTGATGGGACGATGCTTAACCAACTGAGTCAAACCCGCCAGGGTTGAGTCTTGTTTCTTAATCACCAGTTTAAAATTGATATCCCAAAGGCAAAACTTTTGGTTGCCTTCGGGAACCACCATAGAGCCTGTCTACTACTAAGTCTTTGAGATTGCTGAGTATTTCACACTTACAGTACATCTCAAGTCAGACCAACCACAGCTCAAGTGCCCGATAGCCACCAATGCCCATAGCTACCATATTGGACAGCACCACTCTGGAACAACTCAACCCAGAGATCTAGGAATCATAGGGACCAAACACTGGTGTAAGAAATCATGCCTTTGGACAGAAAATTCAAGCTCAAAAGAATCGGAAACATAAAGGTATAGGAGGTTAAAAACATTTTATGTTTTTAATAAGTTAAGAATTTATTACTATTATTTAAAATACATTTTAAATGTCCGTTGAAATCTGGATCCTCAAAGCAAATAGAGGCTGGAAAGTAGGTTTTTGCACTTGTTTTTATTTCATGCTTGCCCTGCTTACTGGGCAAGTGCTATAGGCTGAGAGGGAGTTAAACAAAGACAATTTACAGAAGGGTTAGGTGACCATAGTATCAAACGGCTCCCAGGAAGATATCTTGGTAAGTAATCTTATATTCTTCCCCTCGGTTCCTAGCAGGACCACTTTAGCCAGTCAACACAAAAAAATTGATCCTTTCCTTGCATGGTATTTTACCAGAAACAGAAGGCTCAGAGGGGGGATGAAGATGGGGTTATCTTGCAAGAAATTCTCCATTTTCCCACTTGACCACTATGTGAGGGACCCCTGTATAAAGGCGATCTGATTTCTGTTAAATTAATTAAACAAGGAGGCTGTTAGACTGTGGTGACTCTAATGTTTTCGGAGCTTACATCAAACCAAAACCTAAGCCTCCAGATGCCCCCGGGTTATGAAATTGAACCTAAGGACAGTCGATCACAAACAGCCAAGTAGGCTTTCCCAAAGAAGATAGGTGTTGAAGGTATAGCCAATCAAATGATTTCCTTGCTTTGCTTATGCATCTGTTCTGTAAACGTCCTAACCCTAGCTCCTGTCAGTGGAGCTCTCCAAACAGGTTCCCGTTTGGAGTTGCCCTGAAATGGAGGCTTGCTCATATAAACTCTTCACAATTTTAACGTGTCTCAGTTTATCTTGTAACACCCCTGAGCATGAGCTGGCCTTCAGAACCAGAGTCTGCAGATGGGCTTGTTTCTTTACTAACCCTGGGCATCCGCATGCCAGCCAACGGGCTCACTCCAGCTCCTCCCAGCTCCTCTTTCGCCACACAGCACTCAGTTCAAATATTAATTTTATGTGCAAATGTGCACTAGTTTGGGCTCACGTGATTTGTTCATGTGTCTGTTCTAGTGCCTTCCTTGTCACCTGTCTAAGGGCAACCAGAAACCTAGCCCAACAACTTGGAATTTCCAGTCCCACCTCCCCACCTGTCTCCTTGATGTTTCTCTGAATGCTCCCCTTTCATGTTCAGCTCAACGTACCTAACAACAAATCATAAGCACCTTGCCTTGGCCTATCGCCCTCAGCAGGGGCTGCAGACATTCTGCAGAGCGGAAGCTGAGGGGCATAAAAAAAAATGCAGGGGCACTGTCCAAGTTTGGGCTGTTTGCACACAGAAAGTGAAGTTTAGTTCTGGCTGGTGTGGCTCAGTGGATTGAGTGCCGGCCTGCGAACCAAAGGGTCGCTGGTTCAATTCCCAATCAGGGCACATGCCTGGGTCGCAGGCCAGGTCCCCAGTAGGGGCCTGAGAGGAGCAATCACACAGTGATGTTTCTCTCCCTCTCATTCTCCCTCCCTCCCCCTCTCTCGAAAATAAATACATAAACCCTAAAAGAAAAAGTGAAGTTTAATCTTCTCAATGTGCATAATCATATATGTAGGCATGACTTAATCAGAGTTGTTTCCTCTTCCTGTACCCTAGAAAACCCTTGGCTCTAGGGGGAGGGGAAGGCCTTCCTTCAGAGGGCCTTACTGCAGCATAGGTAGCCCCTCCCCCACCTCACTACAAGTCTATACGGTGTTAAAAAATGAAATTCAACTTGAGTGAATTTAAAAGATCTTACTAGTTTTATTTAAGTATTCATGAGCTTGGCAGCAGTTCACAGAAAGATGCTCTGAAGAGCTGTACAAATGAAAATCTTTTAAGGCAAAAAGGTGTGGACAAAGGAGTTTTCTAACAAAGAGTCGATTGTTTCAGGCCAGATCAGCTTCCTATGAGGGACCAAAAAGGTCTTTTGGGTGGATTACGGATTACCTCACTAGTGCTGACTAGGTAATTCAAGATTGACTGGTTAAAGGTTACATTCCAGGGAGAGCTGAAACTGAAATTAGGTGAGGCAGTAAGTCTTGGTTTGGTGATGTGGGCTTAGCCCAGGCAACTTCATTTTGGGCCTATCATTTCTTTTTTTTAAAAAGGGACAGCCAAGTGCTTCTGAAATGGAATAAAAAAAAACTCCTTAATCAGTGGTTCCTCCAGTGACCATACTGGTAGTATGAAAACTGTCCTCCTAAATCTTTTTTTCATCATCACCGCAGGACATACTGATTTTAGAGAGAGGGAAAGAGAGGGAGAACGAGAGGCAGAGAAACATCTGTATAAGAGAGAAACATCAATATGTTGCCTCTTGCACCCACGGCAACCAGGGACCAAACCTGCAACCTAGGTATGTGCCCTGACCATGAATCCAACCTGCGACCTTTCAGTTTACAGGACGGAACTCGAACCAACTGAGCCACACTGGCCAGGGCTCATCTCCTAATCTCTATCAATGACTCAGACTTGGATGAAATATATGATTCATAAAATGTAAATTGGAACCAGGGAAGAGAAATGATAGTACCTAATTTGATTTTATGTGACGAGTAGGTAATGGGAAAGAGAGTGTACTTATAAAAATGTCCTCGCTCATTAAATTCTTGTAGTAGAAAGAATAATATCATTTTTTAAATTGTGTAATTCAGCCCTGGCTGGTGTGGCTCAGCGGACTGAGTGCCGGCCTCCAAACCAAGGGGTTGCTGGTTCGATTCCCAGTCAGGAAACATGCCTCAGTTGTGGGCCAGGTCGCCAGTTGGGGGTGCACGAGAAGCAACTGATTGATGTTTCTCTCACACATCAGTGTTTCTCTTCCTCTCTCCCTCCCTTCCCCTCCCTCTATAAATAAATAAATATTCTTTTAAAAAAATAAATTGTGTATTTCCGAGTATCGTGATTGTTGATATCATCATTGTCCCCCACGAATTTACATGTTATCAAAGAATTCTAAGAGGCTAAGATTTTATTTATCGCTTAGAGCTTAATATATTTGTAAGAAATAAAATTCCAGACCCAGAGTATTGTAGACTGAATGCGTCTCCCCAAAAATTCATGTTAGAGGAGAGGAAAAATATTTGTTCTAAGTTTCTGGCTGAGGCTCCTACAACAAAAGACAGATTAACAAGAGAAAGACAAAAAGGAGTTTTTAAATAATATATATACTTCACATGTACATGGGAAACACCCAGGGAAATATCAGTAACTTTTGAGGAGGTGGCTTAGAACTCAGGTTGAAATACCATCTTCAACAAAAAAAAATGTTTTTTAAAGGGAAGGGTGTGGGGGAGGCCTTCTCCACTGATGAGTTTCCTGTGATTTAAGAGGCAGGCAGGCTTCTCTTTCTGGTATAGGACAGAGAACACTTTACAAATGGAGATTTTCTTTAAAAATGTAAATTTCCCTTACGACAAAGCTAACTTCTCTGTTCTCAGAGCTCCTTCTGTGTCTGCGGAGTCCCAAAATAATCCTTATGCCAAAGAGGCATATTTTGAGATGGCATATTCTCCCATCCTTGACTAGGTTGAAACCTAGCCCGAGTGTGAAAGAATTTGGAAGGGGGGCCTTGGGAGATGTTTAGGTGATTAGGGATTCATTCCCTTATAAAGGAGACCCCACAGAGCTCCCACAACCCTTCCGCTTTTGTGAGGACAGTGTAAAAAGGGCTGTGCAGGAACCAGGAAGCAGGCCTCCCCACACACCGAATCTGCTGGCATCCTGATCTTGGGCCTCCCAGTCCCCGGAACTCCAAGAAGTAAATTTGTTGTTTGTGAGCCACCCAGCCTGTAGTGTGCTGGTACAGCTGCCTGGGTGGGTTAACACACAGGACTGGGTATGTGCGGGCCTGCCCTGAAACCCGGATTTGGGGGGCGGGGGGCTGTCCTGTGCCCTTGTACTTGTGCCTCTAGGATGCACCCACTCTCTGACTAACAAACCCCAGGGAAACACTTCTCCACATCTCCCACCCTTTGTCCGCAGAACAAAAGGCACCTGAGTACAAATGCCAAGATGGACATTGCTGTGGGTTTGGGGAAATACGTGGATTTTCTTTTACTTTAGGTAAGAGAAAAACGGATTGAATTAACCTGTCACTTCTTCTTCTGAGATACAGTGAGTACAGTAGCCTACTGCATGACACATTATAATTTCCCAGGGGGCTACAAGTCCATTTTATTGCTTCTTCATGTTCTAATTTGTGGTTCTAGAAGTTCTCATGTCTTAGGGTGATATTCAACACAGTTTCCCAGGAATATCTTGCAATGTTAAATACAAGTTTTCATTCTCATGAATTTGTTGCAACGGGCATGAAGCATGATACCAATTATTTACACTGGAAACAAGACGGACATTGAACACGAGAATTTAAATTGCTTTCTTTTTCCTACACTACTTAATAATGTTTAAATTAAATTTTTAAAAAATAAATTTAGCCCTGACTGGTGTGGCTCAGCTGGTTAGACATCATTCTGCAAAGCGCAAGGTCATTGGTTCAATTCCCAGTCAGGACGCATGCCTGAGTTGCGGCTTCGGTCCCCAGTCTGGGCATATGGGAGAGGCAACCAACCAATGTTTCTCTTTCACATCGATGTTTCTCTCCTTCTCTTTCTCCCTTCCTTCCTCTCTCTGTAAAAATAAATAAATAAAATCTAAAAATAAGTAAATAAAAAATAAATGTAAAATGTCAGCTTTAAAGAATTTTTATTAAAGTGGTCTTTATTAATAATTTGTTCTTTATATTAATTTTAGTGGATAATTTTGAATATTTTAGAAGAAAAATAATTTTTTGAAATACATATATTAAATATTTCCATGTTTCTATTGTTTGTATTTGTTTTAATAAAACTTATTCAAATAGCACTTCTCTTTTTACTCTTAGATCATTGCTAAAAACCTTGATGAGAACAGCGATTTTGCTGAGGTGAAAGGAAAATAGATTTACAGAAACATTTATAAATTATGTAAGTTTTTTTATGTCTCGAAATCAATACCAATCAACAGAACACTCAGATATATGCAATAATAATTAGATTTAGTAAGATTTACCAACTTTCTGTCATATAAAAATCAGCGATTTAAATTTATTTTTTGTCATCATGAAAGTATATTTATCAATGTAGGAGGATTTTATTTCACAGTTATTCATTTGAATTACAGCTTTTAGGAACTTAGACACGTGGACTGTACCTCCATTTGTATGCTCATCCTGCATGTCAGTGACCTAGAATGAATTAGGCACGTGTTATCAATCCATCAGAATTAAGAGCACTATCTGCCTGGCACATTTACTCACAACTGGAATCCCTGCAGTCATTCAGAAATAAGAGATGCCCTTTTAAAAATGAAGCTATTCCTGAGAACTGTCCATTCATAATGCTGTCTTATGTAGTGCGCTTTGGACAGTAATGGATAGACCAGAGACGTCCTTTATAAAGTTATATGCAGAAAGGTCATATATCACAAAGGAAAACGAAAAACTCAGCAGGAAAAAGAAAGCAGATAAATTGAAGCAGACATTTTAACTGTTGTTGAAAAGACCGTATCAATGAGCCTGTAATAGATAAGAGGGTGAGATTTTGTCAGACTTAATAGCCAGGAAAATGAGAAGAGGAATCAGTCACTCCTACAGACTTAGAAACACTGAGAGACACGCTGATGAAGAGCCAGCAAAAAGCGGCAACTTGGTATGAGAAAAGAGGAGCAAACACACAAGGAAAAGGACAGGAATCAAGGTTTGCTGAGCGCACACCATGTGCCAGGCCCGGTGCCAAACACATAACATAACTCGATGCTAAAGTTGTGTGAGGGAGACTACTTAGCTCCTGATGCACAGAGGGCAAAATTCAAACTTGTCAATAAGGCACTCACCACCCGACCCCAGTCTCCCCTCCCCCAGCTCACTGTACTTTTCACTGTCCCCAGTACAGCAGCCATTTCAAACCTCTGTGCCTTTGCACATGCTGTTTATGTGGTTGGGGGTGCCTTCGTCCATCGGCAAACTCCTGCCCATCCTTCAAGCCTCGGCTTAAATGTCACCTCTGTGAAGTCTTACTGAATACTGCCGGGCCAGGCAAGTTTTTCCTCTTTCTGCTCCCACAAAACTCTCCATGTCCCTATACATATTAAAAACGTTGTTTTGCATTACAATGAACTGTTCTGGTGTCTAGCTCCTCCCTCAGTAGCTCTTCACGGGCACTGTAGTATTCCAGCACCTACACTATGCCTGGAACATAGTAGTAATATAATAAGTGCACATTGGCTGAAAGAATAATTGCATGAATGAATGTACACAGACACTATTTACGGAACAATGACATATAAACAGCAGACAGGTAAGCAACCAGGTAGACTACCGCAGTGTATGTTACTTTTGTATTAGTTCAGTCTGCTGGGTAAGACCTGGGTGTGATCCTCTTTTCTTGGCAATGTTTGAGATATTGAGACAGAGGAGACAAATGGATGATTCAAATAGCATAAAACACGTGTCAACATATAACATGACAACAACAGATCACTTGAAAGTCATGCATCCAAGAACTTTCTACAGTGACAAAACTATTATTCAATATTTTCATTTTCTGATATAGTAGCCACTGAGCACTTGAAATGTGGCTGACTGCAAATGAGGAACTGGGTTTTTTAACTTTAATTAATTAAAGGTTACCACAGGTGGTTAGTCATTACTAGATTGGACAGCATGGCTCTAGACAATCGTTAACCTACAACACAAGGAAGCTCTACCACATTATAATTTTCCCGTACAAAAAAACCCCCAAAATTCAGCCACTGACAAGCTTAGGAACCTTAAAAACTTCCTTAGCCTTTCTGTTTCTCATTTTATTCACCTTAAACCTAGCAAGAGGGACTAGATGATAAAAGACTAACAGCTCAAAGCTCCGTGAATGCGTGTAACTTTATGCTCAGCTCTCCTTGCCACAGAGTCCTCCGGTGGGACAGCGGAAGGGGCCACCCCTTCACCGCTTCCCGGAGCGTAGGGCAGACAAACTCTAATAATGCACCCATGTGAAGTCCCGGGGGTTCCTCCGGAGAATTATAGATGATAAATTCATTTCCACCCAAGAGTCAGAGGATCACACTGAGAACAGCTCAGGTCAGGGGAAATCCTACATTCTAAACCTTAAAAGAAAATGGGAAAAGGTCTCTCTCACTAGTCACGGCAATGTGTCCTCAGGCGCTTTCAGGGCTGGGCACTGCCGCAGCCCGGACGGCCTCCTGTGCTGGGAGCAAACCGCTGAGCTGCTTTCCCTTAGGGTTTTGTGCCTGTGGAGAGTGAGGCTTGTGAAGCCGGCTGGGCATATCATCGGGTTTGCTAAGCCTACCTTTCTCATTTTCACCTGTGGGGGGAAAGCACTTTGCAATTCCTAAACTTCGAGGAGTGAAAACGCTAAATCCCCTTCCCAGTTTCTCTGAGACAACTGGGCTCCTGTTGGAATGGAATGGAAAGACCTAACCATTCCTTTTTCTTAAAGGGGTGAGAGAGAGAGAGAAGAGAGGGAGGTAGAGAGAGATGAAAAAGAGAGGAAGAAAGAGGGGCGAGGAGGAGGTGGGCGGAGAAGGAAGAGAAGGGGAAAGGGAGGAGGAAGAAAGAGGGAGACGGCAGCTGTAGTTCAAGGCCAGTGGTTCTCAAATTTGAGTGTGTGTATGAATCACCTGAGCACTTGTTAAACCAGATTGCTGGGCCCTCCTCCAGAGTTTCCGACCTGGTAGGTCAGGAACAGGACCCCAGTTTGCGTATTTCTTTCTTTTTTTTTTTTTTAAGATTTTATTTATTTATTTTCAGACAGAGAGGAAGGGAGGGAGAAAGAGAGGGACAGAAGCATCAGAGTGTGGTTGCCTCTCATGTGTCCCCTCCTGGGGACCTGGCCCGCAACCCAGGCATGTGCCCTGATTGGGAATCGAACCGGCAACCCTTTGGTTCACAGTGCCAGTGCTCAATCCACTGAGCCACACCAGCCAGGGCCAGTTTGTGCATTTCTAAGTCCCCAAGTGATGCAAATACAGATAATCATCATGGTATCACACTTTGAGAACCACTGCTCAAAGTCACTGGTGGCTTCACCCCTCAGCTAAGTTTCTTGCAGTTACAGGATTTGAGTCAGTTCCTCAAAATGAAAAGGCGTGTGAAAGAGCGGGGCCTTGGTTATATGCTTCCCCATTGTTCTCCCCCTGAAGGCTAGCACTGCAAACTGGATGCATGGTGGCTTGCCGCCAGTGACATGATCCAGAGGGAACGTCTGGATGATCTTCCAGCTGCTCCCAGTCACCTGGCCAGCGCCCTTAGCTGGAAAGCATGCTGGCCGAGAGCACACCTGCGCACAGAGGGGCAGCTTCTTCCTCAGAGTATCACAGTCCCCTGGCAGGACACTCAGTTCACCACCATAACTTGTTGAAGGCCATTCTGCAAAACAACGTTACCATTTCCTGACAAGAAGAAAATCTATAAATATGTAAGCACTTTTGACAAAGGTCTGTCTTGGTCATTTACAAGAGAAAAGTTTATGTTTTCATGGAGAGGCCATAGATAAGGATGATTGAATTATTCAATTCATTAAGGGGTGTTTGAGAGATACTCCGCCTGCCAGCAAAGAGCCAGAGCTCATCTTTTTCATTTTTGTAAGCTAACATTTATATATTACATACCACATGCTATGCACTGTTCTAAGTACTTATCATATATTAACTCTTTTAATTCTCACTATCCCTTAGGATAGATATATTATCCCTATTTTACAGTTAAGAAAACTGAGGCATAAAGGTTAAATAACATGGGCAAAGTCACATTGCTAATGAGTATTAGAACCGAGATTCGAACCCAAGATATCTGGCTTCAGAATTCATGCTCATTACCATTCTATAGAATTTTAGTGTCTTTTGTTCATCCATTTACTCGTTTGTCTTGAGAAAGATTACCGATAAGAATGGAATACGGATGTGGATAGGCCCGCGTGCACATTTCCCAAGAGGAGAGTCTAGTTGAGAAACAACCTCAAGATATCAGTTGCTGGGTGAAAATAAAGCCAAGGTAAAGTGACCCGGAAGAACTCAGTGGGCCTTGCGAGCTGGCCTCCTGCTCTCAGCTGCTCTCACCAAGTGGACAGGGACCAGCCAGCCAGTGCTGTAGACATAGCCAACCACTGAACTTGGCTCCTACCTGAATTTCTTTTTAATAAGGATTTATTCTGCCACTGGTACATGCTGAGCACATTGTAGATACTAGGCGGTAGGGGCAGGAAAACAAGAATAAAAGATGGTTTTTCACCCTGTAGGAGCTGACAATCTGGAAGCGGGTAGAGAGGTAAACAGCCAGTTGTAACTTACAGTTTATCTTATATTAGTGACAATTTCATCTGCTGGATGAGATTTGTGAGGTCTGCCTTTCTACTTTGACAACATCCTTGATGGGGACATGGAAAACAGCTCTCATTTCTCTGTGCCAGGCACTGTGATAAGCATGCCGCACAGGTAGGGTTGCCAGATAAAACAGAAACCGCTCACTTAAATTTCAGTGCATATGTCCCTTGCAATATTTGGACATCCTTATACTAAAAAAGTATTTGTTCATCTGAAATTCAAATTTAATTGGGCATGCTGTTCTTTTATCTTGCAGCCCTGAACACAGATTGTCTTTAATGCTCACAATAATTCTTTGAGGTAGGCACTATTATTATCACCATTTCACAGACCCAGAAACTAAGACATAGTCAAATTAACTTGTCCAAAGTCATGCATCTGTCTGCCAGCACACACTTGGAAACCAAATTCTTAGGCTGTTTTGTTTCCACCAATGGCCAATTTTGTGCATTTATGTTGAAAACTACCATGACCTGTCTCACTGAATCTTGTTTTCTGAATTTGTTCTCAAATTACCAGAGTATACCCCATTTACTGACCAATACGCAAAGCTCTGGGTCTTAATTTTAAGAGTTAAAAAAGAGATTTAACTATTATATCAATGAAGGGTAGAACTCATTATTGCAAATATTTGATCTGTAATTTCTAAGAATGTGTTCTATTGCCATAATACATATACAAAGGGAAGGGACAGAAAAGCCAGATGCTGGAGCCCCGAGTGCCAGTGAACTGCAGCTCGACAACAAGGCTCCCCGGGGAGGCAGGTGGCGTTAATGGCATCGTAAGCTTGCACACTGGAACATCTGAGATTTCTCAAACAGTAATAGTCTTGCTTCTTCATATGACTATTAAGACTGCCTGATGGCGAATAAGTGAATTTAACTTGACTCTTTGTGATACTGATTCATTCTGCACTTCCTCTCCCCATATCAATCTTGTTTTCTCCAACTGGCTTTAAAAGAAAAAAAAAAAAGCTCATCTAATACTGTACCGAGCATTTGAAACACCAATGGTCTTCCTTAACACTCAAAGCAAAGAAAAGGCTTATTTCCTGATCAGACTTACAGGCTTCCCCAAAGGTCAACATTAAATTACTAAGTAGCCTTGAACTTTATGCTTTACCAACATATGATACAATTACTTGTGGTGGCTCTTTAATTTTCTCCAAATTTTTTCCTTTAGCAGAAAACAGAGTTTTCATGACCATGACATAGGATCTGTTTCTATTAAAGCTTTAAATATACAGGATTGAGCCATATGAAACTGTTATCTTTGTAGGTTAAAAATGGTTGAATATCAGCAATGTCATATGATTCAACTTAATATAAATATACATAATATATCTGCTATTTGCAACAACATGAATGAACCTAGAGACACTACGCTAAGTGAAATAAGCCAGATACAGAAAGATTAAAAACAAAACAAAACAAAACTGCATAATCTTGTTAACTCGTTAACAGATAGGGACCTTGTTAATGGAGCAGGTCTGCCTCGGGCTGGCATGTAGCGTGTGGGTTCTTGACTTCATGCAGGAAAGATTATACAACATGAGTCTAGGTGATTTTGAGAGTATGTTTATTAAAGCTGGAACAGTGAGCCCTGGCTGGTATGGCTCAGTGGACTGAGCACCAGCCTGTGAACCAAAAGGTTGCTGGTTCAGTTCCCAGACAGGCTACGTGTCTGGGTTGTGGCCCAGTCCCCGGTTGGGGGCATGCAAGAGGCAACCAATTGATGTCTCTGACATCAATATTTCTCTTCCTCTTTATGAAAAAAAAGGAAAAAAAGAAGCTGCAACAGTGAAGCAAAGGAAGGGCTTAGGGTAGAAGAAGCCACAGGAGAGAGACTAGGAAAGACTACTTTGGCTCCCAAGACACATTATGGGAAAGAAGGGAGTTTAGGTGGGGCTGCTGTCAGCTCACTGGGAAGTCAGAGGATGGGAGCCTTGGAGACAGGTTCAGGGGGTCAGCCCGGGTGAGCTGCTGCCGCCCATTGCTCCCCTGGTTGCAAGTCTCATGGGGTCCCTTAGAGTTTAGGAGATGCACTCCTGAGAGGGAGGAAGAGGCGGAAGACGCGGGCATGCTCCTGGGAGGAGAGCAAGAGCTGGATCCTTCATCTTGAGGGTTTTAAAGGTTGGGAGTTTAGAAGAGTCTTAGAGGAGGATTTCAGTAGAATACTCATCAGCTTTATGCTGATACTCCAAAAATGAGGTTTATTCCCTTAACTTCACCTGCCCTTGGGTGTGGTTGACCAACGGCTTTGGATTTTAATTGGATTTCTGCTCTCCATCTTCCTGAGTAAGGTTAGTCAAGCTATTTACCCTCTGGTTGGGGAGGAGAAGTGTCCTTGGGTAGGAAAGGTAGGATTTTGTGATTTACTATCTCCGTTTCCCTACTCACATGTCCTGGCTTACTAGCCTGTCTCACTCTCACTTATATGTGGAATCTAAAAAAGCCAAATGCAGAGAAACAGAATAGACCCATGTTTCCCGGGAGCGGGGAGGTGAGGGAAATGGGGAGATGTTGGTCAAATGGTACAAAGCTGCAGTTATGCAGGGTGAATAAGTCTGAAGGTATAAGGTACAGCATGATAACTATAGTTAACAGCCCTGTACTGAATCCTGGAAATTTGCTGAGGAAGTAAATCCTCAGGTGCTTTCACTACACATACAAAAATAATAACTATGCCGAGGTAATATGTTAATTAGCTAGATTGTAGTAATCATTTCACTGTGTATCTATATATATTTCACTATATATATATAAATATATCAAATCATCTCATTTCTTAATATACATATTTTTATTAAAAATAAAAGTTTAATTATAAGAATACAGATGATATATAAATCAATGCAACCATCCTTTATTCCTTCTGGTCACTGTAACTATAACAACAAAAAAAAAACTCTCTAAAAGTTCCTACTTACCTGTATAATATGCACCTAAATATGGATCTTAGAAATTGTGGGGTAGCAGAAAATAAATAGTGGCAAGGGGAGTGTTCATGGAAAATTAGAACAAATTACAGATTCAGAGCTTGAGCAAAATTACACAAAACATGAAAAACTGCCCTAGAGAATATTCCAAACCACATAGTTCGAAGGACTGAGGATACTTTTGACCAAAGAAATTTTCCTTTTCATTTTACTAGTAAGCTATAATTTTGGTTTGTCCTTCAGGCTACGGTAGAAAACAAATAAAAAGCACATTTCTTTTTAAAAAGTGCCATTTCCCCCAATATAATCTTTGATATTTAAATATATATTTTTGGGCAGAAGCTGGTTTTTTTTCATTGTTTCGTGTTTGGGTCACTTTCTTATTATCAGCACTGTTTATCATCCTTCTTGACTCTAAGATACCTATATAACATGAAACAGTATTAATTTGGTACACTTTTGATAGTGTGTGCAGGGTCCAGAATGAGTCACCCCACATGTGCCTCTGCGGTAGGCAGATTGTTTTGAGCAATTTTACTAGCCTCAGGCTTAAGAGAAACCTCTGCCCCTCCCATTAACTAACTAGGCGAACTTGAATAGGGGCCTTGCCCATAATAAGAGCTTATCAGCCATAACCTTTTTGACCTACCTATACGGCATGGAAAACTATTTACTAAGCATCTGCTCTTCTTATCATCCCGCAATGACCCTTTGAAGTCCCAGGGTGTGTTACCTCATTCCTAGCTCAGAATATCTCATATCATTGAGTCCCCCTTTTGATTTCTGAAACTTTCTCATGCATTGATGTTTCCCTCTCTTTCTCCCTCCCCCTCTCTAAAAATAAATAAATCAAATATTTAAAAAATAAATAAAATACCCGTGGGATATAATTAAAGCAGTCCTTAGAGATTATACTCTTAAATGCTTATGTTAGAAATTAAGAGAGTTTGAAAGTTGTTGAGTTAAGCATCTAGCTAAAGAAATTATAAAAAGACAAAAAGATAAACCCAAAGAAAGTAAAAGGAAAGAAGTGATTAAGAAAAAAAAATTAGCCCTGATCGGTGTGGCTTAGGTGGTTGGGCGTCATCCTGCAAAGTGAAAGATCTCCGGCTGGATTCCTGGTCAGGGCACATGCCTGGGTTGTGGGTTTGGTCCCTGGCTGGGTCACGTACCTGTACAAAAGGCAGCCAGTCAATGTTTCTCTCTCTCACCGATCTCTCCCTCTCTTTCTCCCTCCCTTCCCTTCTCTCTAAAAATAAATAAATAAAATATTTTTTAAAAAGAAAAGAAATTAATTAACCACAAAACAAAGATAAAAGGAAAAGAGTTTTTTAAAAGCCCTGAGTATTTAAAACACTATTAAAAATGACCACCTCTGGCAAGATGGAGCAAGAAAAGAAAAAAATAAAGAAGGATGCAAACAAGTACATTAGAAATTTAAAAGATAAGAAAATATTAGAAACAGTTATATGCCATTTAATTGGGAAGCACACAATGAAATAATTCATTAAAATTCAACTTAAAACTAATTCAAGAAGAAATAGAAAACTGATATAGTCATATATATTTTTAAATAATTGAATCAGTAGATAAAAATCTTTACACTCATACCAAGACATATGCAGATACAGTCATCCAGATATTAAAGAAACAAGATTATTTCGACCTAATACAAATTATTTCAGAGTATAAAAAAGGAAAAATTTATGCATTTAACAAGGCTCAAATAATTGAAATTCTAAAGCTATAAGAAAGGAAATATAAGAGCCTAATCTTGCTCATAAATAGGGATAAAAAACCCTAAACAAAGAACTAGCAAACAAAATTCATAAGAGTGCCAGTGGACCAAAAAAACCCACAATGCAACATTGTTGTCTGCAAGAAGCCCACTTTAAATATAAATTTCATAAGGGAATTTTTTTTAAATGAGCAAGATGAGTTTATACAAAATGGTTTCATACTAGAAAATCTATACACACATTTTATCACATTAACATATTAAAAGAGAAAAATCATATGATTTTAATGCATGCAAAAATGTATTTGATATGGTTCAAAATTCATTAATGATTAAAGTTTATAAAATTTTTATAGCAAAATAGGTATCGAAGGGTGTTTCTTACCCTGAAAAAAAAGTATATACCAAAAATGTTTAGCAAATATCACTTTTAATGATTAAAAAAATTAGAAGCATTCCTTCTAGAATTAAGAGAGTTGATACTGGCCCTGGCTGGGTAGCTCAGTTCCCCACAAACCAAAGTTGCAGTTTTATCCTGGTCAGGGCACATACAAGGATCAACCAATGAATGCACAAGTAAGTGAAGCAACAAATGGACATTTCTCTCTTTCTCTTCCTCTCTCTTCCCTCTCCCCCCACGCCCTTCCTCTCTCTCTGTCTAAAATCAATCAATAAATAAACATAAATCAATTGGCAAATTAAAGAAAAAAGTCTGAAACATAAAAAGATATAAAAATCTCACTACTAATCAGGAGAAGTTTACAAACTAAAACAAGTTATCATTTTCCATTCAGGAGGTCAGTAGCATTAAGTATTAGGAAAAATGGGGTAACATAAGACTGTTATGAGCTTGCGCAAGTGTAATTAGCATAATTAGGCCTTTTTTAGTAAGAATGAAGAAAAACACAGGACCCAGAGATTCGTGTTCCAAGAAAACACCCTAGAGAAACTTTCACTGTGATACCTCCGTTAGTGCCCATTGCTGCAGTATTTGAAAGAACCTACCTGTTCTTTAGGAAAGAAACAAACTTGGAATAATTTATATATGAATTCTGTAAAGGAGCTCAAATGTATGTATAAATATAGAATAAATCTCAAAAATAAAATTCAGTGAAAAAAATATCACTGTTATTTCTATAAAATTTTTAAAATTAAAAATATCTCATATCTAAGATAACTAGAACTTGTTAAATGTTTGTGTGCTGACAGGAATGGTCTGGAAGAGTGAGAGAGACTCAAGAAAGAAGAGAATCTAGAAAGTGAGCTCCTTGAGCAGGTGAGCAGAGATGGGGTTCAGAGTGGAGGGACGGAGCTTTCTAATAGCTTGCTCTTAAAATATCTTTGGTGATTACCTAACCTTGAGATTTGGGATAAGCAAGGTGAGGCAGTGGAAGAGAACTTTTTTTCTCCAGGTAACTTTTTGCTATTTAAACCAACAAACAAATAAGTAGTAAATAAACTATAAGAGAAAATATAAGAAAGTAAAATCCAGCCCATAACAATGTTCAGAGAATTTAAAGTGAGGCTGTTCCTCCTGCATTAAAAAAAATTACTTTAAACTCATCTAAAAGCCCCAACCAAAGTGCTGCCTGATTTACTCATCTCTTTATGTAACTGTAAGCATTTAAACTAAATTAAAAGCTACAGCCCAGCCCAGCTGGTGTCGTTCAGTGGATTGAGTGCAGGCCTGCAAACTGAAAGGTCGCTGGTTCAAATCCCAGTCAGAACACATGCCTGGGTTGCAGGCCAGGTCCCCAGTTGGAGGCGTGCAAGAGGCAACCAATCTGTGTATCTCTTGCACATCGATGTTTCTCTCCCTCCCTTCCCCTCTATCTAAAAATAAATAAATAAAATCTTTAAAAATTAATAAATAAAAGCTGGAACCCAGATGTGCAGGCTGAACTCAGAGCTCAATTCTGTGTCTGTGGTGTGCACTTGTGTAGCCCTGGTGAGTGGAAGGAGAACTTAGTCCACTAGGTGTTCTAAGCCTCGAAAAACTACAATCCCAGTAATGCACTACAGCAGGGACTGCTTCCGATGAAGAAAAGAAATGGGAATTTCTGGGGGGAAAAAGTTAAAAATCATAAATAAGAAATAAAACGGTATTACTTTAGTCAAACTGTAAAATTACTTGTATAAGTAGATTGAGGACAGAGGAAAGAATTCTATCCCTGTTTCAACTAGCTTGGGAATTTAAACTTTTGAACTTTTTAGTTCTGCATCAATGCCTGGATATACATCAAACCACCAGATAACCTCTGGTTACCCCTTGAAGGACTAAGGAAAGAATGTTCATGTATCCAGACCACTGGTCATCTAGAGAATGCGCTCTCAGACCAATCCAGGTGCAAAGAATGCAGGACTGATTCTTCTTAAGGATGTACTTTTTACCATAAGAACCCTTTTCTTTTCTTTCTTCTTCAGCAGTTGAAACTATTTCTAACTGCTTTTTCTGATTGCACAAATGCAATCAAGTAGTCACTGTGTGAAGCAGTGAAACAAACGTGTGTAGGATGGGAAAAAGAAAAGCAGTTGCTCTGAAGACAAGAACGAAAGGCTTTCTAATTTAACAGAGCGTGTATCTTCATGAGCATTAATGTAAACATGTTTAAAACTTCATGCAACAAGGTGTCCCTTGGAAGTTCTTCCTTTAATTTCTGGTTCATCTTTTCACATCGCAAAAGGGCTATTTCCACAATGTCCACTGCTAAGCAGTATTTTCAGAGTTGAGTTTTTTGTTTTGTTTTATGTCATCTAATTGATAAAGGAACTCGAGTTAAAGATTTTAGCCTTAGTTGATAGGCTTAAGTGATTAAAAGCATGTGACTCCAGGCAGTGGGCAAGCAACTCAACCTCTGTGCCCTAGGGGGTCTGCAAGCCGCAGAGATGGCATCTGAGCCATTGCGTTCTTGGGAGAGAATGCCCATGAGGCAGATAAAGAATTGTTGATCAACAGATAAAGAAGTACTAGGAAAATCACAGCGGGACTACAGCTCTTACCCAATTAACCTTTTTCCAAATCCTTTACCTACCCTTTCTTCTTATAAAAAGGTCGGCTTGAATTGAGACATTAAAACGGTTTTTGAGGATACACAACCCGCCATCTTTGCAGATCGCCAGCATCTGAATAAAGCACCCATAAAGATTCAACCCTTGTCTCTACTTGTTTCTGACAGTGACAGGCAGCCTGATCACTGACTTTCCCCTTTCATAATCACCTACTGCTGGGTGGTGAGCTGGACAGGTACGGCTCCGTTGATCTTTTAGTCACTTGACTCTTGAAAAAATGTTCTGAACTTCCTTACAGTGTCAGTGAATTCTGCCAGGTGTATATATTTTTCTGGAGACAAAGTCTATAACTCTCAAAACTGTTCCAAAGGGTTGGTGGCTCCAAAGAATCCAAGGCCCGCAGGATTAAAAGCTTCTCTTCAAGCACGTGGTACAACTCTCCGCTGGCTTCCGCTCCGGGGTCAGAGCTGGCCGTGTCCTTCTGACAAGGCGGCCCAACCGCAGCAGTCATCCGAGGCGCGACTTCCAGCAGGGGTCGCTACGCCACCGCCGCCCCGGCCATGCGCTCTGCCCAGCCGCTCTCGCCGCCAGGGCGCCGACGGAAGGGGCGGGTACGGGTAGGGCGGTGCCTGGAGGCCGGAGGTCGGCGCGACTGCGGGGAGGGAGGGGGGAGGAGCGACTCTGACATACAGGTAACTGCGCCCCTGCCGGGCGGGCTGCGTCCCCCGGCCCCAAACCCCTTTTCTGTTGCTTCACTGCGCGCACTTGTGAAATAGGGGCTTGGCGAGAGTCCTTACCGTGTCCGCGCTTCTGCCACATCTCCGCGTGAGTCTCCCACGTACTGCCTGGCCCGGTCAGCTTTGGGACGCCAGGGGGCCCGAGATCGTCTGCCTCTGGGCCCGGCACCTACTGCTGTCCCAGACAGACCGGGAGCTCAAGGACGCAGATGTCCGGTTTCCCTTGACCTTGAGGACCCGGGAAGGTGCGCAACCCGCGGGGGTGGGTAGGGAGCTAGGGGAACCCGACCGCGTCTCTGCAGTCAGTCCGCCTCTGAGGGCAGCAGAAGGGAGGATTTTTAATTGCAATGGGCCTAGAAGCAGTTAGACCAGGCTCTCCTTACGAAGTACGGAACAGGCTCAGGAATGTGGATCGATTCCCGCAGGTGCAAGACAGCGTTGCGTCCTATAGCCTTCGGTTCACAGATTTTATATCTCACCCGGAACCGCTGTCGGGCTTCCCGCACTGATTACCCTTATGCTCATGTCCACAGTGTCGCCAAGGAAATCTTTTAAAATTCACTCTTACCGTGTCACTTCCCTACTTAAGACTTTCCATGGATCCCATGCCCTCTGGGTCAAGTCCACGGACGTCTTAGATGTGCAAGGCCCTTGGAGATCTAGCTTCTTGCCCATTAATCCAGCCCCATCTTTGTTCTTTGTTTTGTTTTGTTTTGTTTTTTTAAAAGATTTTATTTCTTTATTTTTAGACAGAGGAAAATGGAGAGAAAAATCAATGTCTGGTTACCTCTTGTGCCCCTCATTGGGGACCTCGCTGGCAACCCAAGGCATGTGCCCTGACTGGGAATGTAACCAGCGACCCTTTGGTTCGCAGTTCAGAGTTCAGTCCACTGAGCCATACTGGTTAGGATGCCGTGTTTGTTCTTTTCCTGATTAATTCGAATGCTCCAGTTCTCCTGATCTACTTTCATTTCACAGTAATTAAGCACTTACCATGTGCCAGGCACTCTTCTGGGCACTTAGGATTCAGCAGAGGATATAATACAGGTGACGATCCCTACCCTTGTGGACTTTATATTCTAGTAGGGGAAACTGGCAAAAAATAAAAACCACCAGTAAGTTATATAATATGATAGCAGAAAATAAGAGCTATGGGGGAAGAAAGTAGAACAGAGTAAGGGGCGATTGGGAGAGGGAGATGCCTGTTAAGTAGAGCCGGAATGAGTAGACCTCACTGAAGTGAAGAAGAGTTATCCATGCAGATACCTGCGGTAAGAGTATTGTATGTAGGTGCACCTGGAACAGAGAACTTGGCCCAGACATACGCCTGTTGTGATGAGGAGCATCGGGAAGGCCAGCGTGGCTGGAGCCAAGGAGCAAGGGTGAGGGAGGCAGGAGATGAGGTCAGAGAGGAAATGGAGGCGCCAGATCACAGCTTTTAGGCCATGGTAGGGACTTTCCTTTTCTCCATCTTGAGGGAAATAGTGACATGGTGTAAATTACTTTTTAAAAGAGTCACTCTGACACTTTATGGAGAAAGACTCTGACAGAGCCTTTGTAGTAACCCTGGTCATAGACGATGGTTGCCTGAATCTGTGGTAGCAGTGGAAGTGGCAGGATACTGGACTTGATGTCCTGACATAATGCATATGGGTGTGACAGAAGGGGAAGAGTCGAGAATGACTGGAAGCTTTTGTTCTCAGCTACTAGAAGGGTGGAGTTATCATTGACTCAGTTGGGGAAGGTTGCAGTTAAAGATTTGGAACTGGGAATATATCAGGAGTTTGCTTTTGGACCAGTTGTTCGAGATGCCTGTTACTCAAATGGAGACAGTGAATAGGCAGTTGGATATTGTGTCAGGGGTCCCCAAGGCCACCCCCAAGTTCACTGATTCATTAGGAAGACTTAACAGGACTCAGCTGTGAGTCACAGCAAAAACATACAGAGCACATTCAGCAATGGAGAAGATGCTGGGGCCAGTCTGGAGGAAGCAGTCTTCCAAACCAAGAGTCCTTTCCCAGTGCAGTCTCACAGGGCATGCTCAGTTCCTCTAGCAATAAATTGTGACAACTTATGTGAAATAGACAGGAAAGCTTATTGGAGACTCAGGGCCCTGGGTTTTTATTGGGATGTAGTCACATAGGCACCCTCTATCTAGAATGTACAAAAATTCTAGACTCCGAAAAGGAAAGCGGGTATTCAGCCTAAATCAGATGGCTGGAACAGCAGTTTAGGCACAGCGCGCCACTCCTGTCAGCTCGGGGTGGTGAGAACTCCCAGAGCTGAAATCCAGTTGCCAGACACCAGCAAAGGGCCACCTTGCAAGCAGACCTTTATAAGGATAGCAGTCTCAGGCCTTCTAGATTAACTCTTTTCTGCGCAGGTATACAAGTCTGAAATTTGGAAGGATGGTCTGGAATAGTGATACAGATCAGGGTGTCGTTGGCATACAGGTGGCATTTAAAGCCATGGAAAAGTCTGATGTCTTGGTATGCATTTGTCAGAACTGATGGATTGCACTGGATGAAGTGAATGGAGAAGAGGATCAGACTGAGCCCTGTTGCCCTCCGACATTAAGATGTCAGGGAGAAGAGAAGGAAGCAGCAAAGAAGTCTTGAATAGCAGCAGTGGGTGAGGTAGGAGGTGAATCAAGACTGAGGGGTCCTGGAAGCGAGGTGGAAAAGAGTGATTAGTTGTTTCAGATGCTGCTGAGAAGTCAGATAACATGGAGACTAACAAATGAACTTTTGGATTTAGTAAATGAGAGGCATTGAGTGTATAGACAGCCCTTGTGAGGAGTTTTGTTGTAAAGACGAGCAAGGAAGAAGTCGCGGTTTTGGGGTAGTGGGGTTTTAGGAGAGGGTCTGTCGGTTTGTCTGTTTTTGAAAGAGAGAGAACAGCATGCTGTGGAGAACGGTCCACCAGAAAGCAAAAAATTATGCTTGAAACTTGCTCTTTCCCCGAGCTTCGTTTCAGGCCACCTTTGCCATCAGAGCTCTCCTCAGGCCCCTGCCCTGGGCCCCACCTGTGCGGGGCCAGGCTCCTCTGGGCCTCAGCTGTCAGGTAATGTGCTCTGACAGCCGGCGCACTCACATACTTGCCATTTGAGTGGGTAGTTTCTCGAGGACCAGGACTGTGTGCTTTATATGTAGACCCAGCTGGCCACTTGGTGTCTGCAGGCAAATGAGTGGTGAGTGGGTATATGAATAGGTAGGATGCTCATTTCATCTTAAAAGTGGAGCTTCAAGTATGTGTTGTGCAAACTTGGGATGGGAGTGAGAAATGGAGCACAGTGCCTGCCCTGTCACTACCCTTAGAGTCACTACCCTTGGGACATAAAAACAGTACAAAAGACAGCATGGACACAACATGAGTTGGGGAAAGGGCACAGGGAGTGTGGGCAGGGGAGGGTGGAGCCTGGAAGAGAGGAGGCCATGTTAAAAGGACAGAAATTGCCCTGGCCGGTGCGACTCAGTGGATTGAACGCTGGCCTGCGAGCCAAAGGGTTGCCAGTTCGATTCCCAGTCAGGGCACATGCCTGGGTTGCAGGCCAGGTCCCCAGTAGGGGTGTGTGAGAGGCAACCACACATTGATGTTTCCTTCTTTCTCCTTCCCTTCCCTCTGTAAAAATAAATAAATAAATAAAATAAAATTTTAAAAAAGGACAAATTATCTTTTCGTAGTAGAATCCTTATTTTCCAATGAAATACAAGGAACCCCACTATTCACCATCAGTGCGGTTCTGGTTGAAGAGGTCACTTAGCCCGCTCCTCTGGCCAGTTTCAAAGCCCTGAGGCGGAACCTGGGTTCTTGCACTCCACCCACCGTGGCCCTGGGTATCTGCTGCTAACAGCTGCAAGTGGTCGTCATCTCCAGCAGAAATTTAGGTTAATGTGTTTCCTTAATTTTATGTTTATGAATTTTATCTAAGCTTCGGTATTTACCAACGTATGCCTGCTAGGGAGTGAAGCAGATTAGGGAGGGAGTGAGTAACTGTATACAGGTAGTGCTTGGCTTGCCATTTTGGTTATGTTTATTGTAATTACAGATGAATGTGATTTTAAAATCATTTTGTGCTAGTAAAACTTTCCTAGTGTAGATAAAGATAACCATTTGTGGCGTATGCAGAGAGCTCTGTAACACCCAGGCATTTCTCACAGAGATAACAGTGTGTGGCATAAAGGCAGGACTTTGGGGGGTGGGGTGTGTGGAGTCCAGGGACTGACCTAGAGACAGAACATCCCTCCCCCAGGATGTTTCCTCTTAGGATTTGTTCTAAGTAAGGGCGACACTTCGAGTCCTCCCCTCCTGAAACTCCATCGTCTCTAGTATGGTAGTCAGTGAAGGTTAGCGTTTGTTCAAAAGAAAAAGAGATGTCATGGTGTAGGAGAAAGAGGGTGGATTTAGAGTTAGAAGATTGGTGGGAGGTTCAGCGTGGTGGTGAAGAGCCTCGATTAGGAGCCAGGAAGCCTGGGTCTGAGTCCACTTAGAGTCTGTGTGACTCTGTAACTTAGATGGGCTTGTTGGAGGGAATAAATGAGTTAATATGTAGAGCAATGCCCGACCTGTAGCAATCAACATATGTTAAGGAGACTTGGCAGTGGAATCCTGGCTGTATCACTTAACTAGCCGTATGACTGAGCAACTAGTTAAATTGCTGCAAGTCGCATTTGTACCCTTCTGTAAATTGAGGGACCTGCAGAGAACGACTCCTGAGAGGCTGGCTGCCTTTGTCACCTCCGCAGATGCGTGCAGCTCTGGGACTGTTGTTAATTGGGATGGAACACGCGGCCAGGTCCTGAGCTCCAAGGCATACACATGGCCTTTGGCATTATACCCGACAGCAAAAATAATTTGCTGAAGCCACTTAGACCAATGTTTTCAAACTTTTTGTTTATTATGATCCATAGTAAATACATTTTACTTAATGACCCTGTGTGCGTGCTTGTGCTTGTGTATGTGTATGTGTGCAGATGAAACTTCTGTAGTCCGCCTCATTCGTGCCAACAAAAATAAGACCCAAAATGTTAAGAAATGTAATTTAGAAGTAGCTAACTATGTGTTATTGAGTGGGCTTACAGGTAGTTGCTGTTGTCAGCTTTGTGATGAACGGAAAATAGGAAGGAAAAATCATGTGAATCATTATCAGATCGGTCCAAAAGTATAGCCTTGGCGCAAAGGAAAGCCATTTGCAGACTAGAAGTATGTATGAGATATTGACCGTATGGCAGCCCTTATCACATTACTAATCATGGTGTTAAAACCGTCCTGATGGACTTGGGAAAGTCTGCCACTATCATAGTAAGAGTTTCGGCTGCCTTTGAGGTAATGTAGGAACTGATTGCTCTCTGGCATGTCAGCACCTCAGCGCCTCGGGAAACAATTTCCTAGATTGTGGGTCTTCGAGTCTCTGAGCCTCTTCCTTCTCTGCTAGCTAATGCCTCTGCTAAGCAGTGCAAAGATGTAAAAGGCAAAAGGAAGCAAAATGCACATCTGTTCAGTTGGTTCACTCCAGCTTTGATTTGCTGGGGTTGGAAGTTGAAGTAAAATTTAGCGATTCACTCTGGGTTTTGTGAAGTCATGATCTGGTGTCCTTCCTTGGCTAAGTCAGTGTCGTAAGGATGTAATGTGTGTCAGGAAATAGTCTTTCCATGAGATTTTTAAAAATTTATTTTTAGAGAGAGGGGAAGGGAAGGAGAAAGAAAGGGAGAAAAACATGTGTGAGAGAAACATCAATCAGTTGCTTCTCAGCACAGCCCAAACTGGGGACCTGGTCTGCAACCCAGGCATGTGCCCTGAATGGGCATCAAACCTGCAACCTTCCAGCTCACAGGCTGGCGCTCAGTCCACTCAGCCACACCAGCCAAGGTGAGATTTTTTTTTTTTAAAGATATTATCTAGAACTATTGTTAATATTTTTTCGTAGCAATCAGTAGCAAGCTCATTTGGGGGTTGGAAAGAGTAGAACCAGTGTTTTCACACGTTAGTATCTAGTGCTACTCTCATGACCAGCCTGTGAAGTGAGCATGTTAATTACAGCATGGAGACTCACTGTAGTAGTGTGCATGGCCTTCCATACATGCAAACCAATATGGCCTTCTGTAGGGCAGCTTAAGTATAGTACTAGGCAGAAAGTGTTCGTGGTGTGTGTGCTTTGTGTTGTAAGGGCACCAGGACACCGCATTAGTGAAGTAAAGCTGGATCACTGTCTGTTGCAGGTTATATGCACCATGGCTATGCCCAGTGCCAGATTACCTGCCAGTATTTTAAGAAAACCGGATGCCTGGATTGGACTCTGGGGAGCATTACGAGGGACACCTTCACGCAAGCTCTGCGCCTCCTGGAATCGATACTTATATTTTTCCTGTTCCAAATTAAATGCATCAAATTATAAAACACTCTTCCGTAACATTTTCTCACTGAGACTGCCAGGGCTTTTACTATCTCCGGAATATATTTTCCCATTTTCCGTAAGACTCAAAAGTAATATAAGCTCTAAAAAATCCGCTAAAAAGGCTCTGCAAAAAGTCGAAGATGAAGAGGACTCTGAGGAAGAGAGCGATCCCAATGAGATGAGTGAGCAGGAAGAGGAGCTCGCGGGCGACCCCAGTGTGGCCAAAGACTACAAAGACCTGGAGAAAGTAGTTCAGTCTTTTCGGTATGACGTTATTCTGAAGACAGGCCTAGATGTTGGGAGAAAGTAAGTATGATGTGCATTTTATTACAGAATCACTTGTCTTCTTGTTGTTTTAATGTAGCATTACCAAGCACTAGGCCCATATTGGTGAAGAGTAACCGTAGATAAGACCTTACAGGAAATCTCCAGTTATTTCATTTTATAGATGAGAAAATTGACCTGCAAAGAAGTCAAGTGAGCCTGAAAAACCTCTTATGCCATAGTTTCTTGTTTCTAAAACTTCCTTAAGACTGTAAAATGAACCATTGATTCTATGTTAATAATATCTTTGAGGAGAAAAGGAATCACCATGTAAGATGTATACAGCAAGCATAAAATGCATCCGGGTTTTACAAGTGCTACCAGTGTGAAAAAAAAATCTCTTAGAATCGATGGAAGCAGTATGACACAGTGGTTAAGAATGCAGGCTCTGCAGCCAGACTACTGATACTCCTGCCCTGGTCCCGTGTGTGACCTTGGACGTAAATTCTCTGAGCTTCATTTTCCTGATCTGTAAGATGGGGATAATAGAACCTACTTTAGAAGGTGGTTGGTAGGGTTGAATGAGTCTTTCTCTGGTATCTAAAGCATTTATACCAGTGCCTGGCGCATAGTAGGTACTCAGTATATGTTACTTAGGACGATGAAAATACTGCCCAGGCCAGGCAATTCCGTCGGTTGGAGAGTTGCCTTGTGCACCAAAAGGTTGCACGTGTGATCACTGGCCAGGGCAGGTGTGAGGGGGAGTGGGCAATGGACTGATGTTTCTCTTCTCTTCCCTTCTCTCTCTTTCTGCCCCCCTCCCCCCTTCCTATAGCTCCCTCTCCCTTCTTCCCTCCCTCTCCCCCCATTCCTGTCTCTCTAAAATCAATAAACCTATCCTCGGATAAGGATTAAAAGAAAAAAAAATACTATGTGTGTTCATATATAGTGCACAGAGATATTAAGTGTAACCCTGTCAGACTTGAAAGTGTGATTTTAGAGGGATAGAAAGAGAGAAACATCAATGAGAGAGAGAAATACTGATCGGTTGCCTCCCGTACGCACCTGGACAGGAATCAAACCCACAATCCAAGTATGTACCCTGAGCAGAAAACAAACCCGAAACCTTTCGGTGTATGGGACAATGCTCCAACCAGCTGAGCCGCCCGGCTGGGGCTCAAGAGTCCTTTAATATTCTCATTCGTTCCTAGACTAATTATATAAGAATAGTGGCCCTCATCTCATTGTTCATTCATTCTTGTAGCAATCATGCGCATACTGCATGCAAGGTAAGAATTGTGGTATAAATGATAAATTCAGAAACATTTCCTTGTGTAACTTGTACCTTTATCATCTAATTTAATGGCATAGCTTAGTTTTTCAATCTGTGATGTGTAAGGACTCATAAAAGTGACTCTGAGCCCACAGGCAACCTGATTGGGATTTGTTAATGTTCTCTAGTATCTGACAAACTCGTAAGGGGTCCTCTCCCTCCCCCAGAGTAATTGCTGCTGCTGCTGGTGTTAAGGAGAACCTCATTATGTCAATCACCTGGAATCAGAGCATCAGGAAGAAAGGGCACTGGTTTTTGTCTGTACCCTCCCCTGGTCTAGTTGCCCCAGTGATTAAATTCCGAGAGATCGGCAGATTCTGGATTGGAGTGCCCCCAAACGGAGTGCAGGCTAGTAGAGGATGTCTTAATGACTTCACCATGCATGCGGTGCCTGGTTTTTCTCTGAGAGCACAGAGCAGGCGTGCGAGGGGAAGGGAGTGATCGCTCACTTCGGTGTGAGTCACAGGAGCTACCGCGTCGCAGGGAGTTGCTGCACAGAGTCAGGTGGAGAACCCAGGCCCTGTCCTAAAGGGGGCAGGTGCACATGCTGAGCCCTCTCAGAGCCCATCAAGGTACTGATGACCCCCTGATAGTTACTAGCAGATCTTTGCAGCAGGTCAGCATCTGTTTGGGAGCACCCTCTGGACTCCCGGTTTTAGATACATATGGGAGCAGTTGACCTTCACTTTCCCAGCACCCAGACTGAAGATTTTATGGGGAGGTAGGTCACTGTCAGAATAAGCATTGATGGCAGGTGTGTTTCTCAAACTTGTGTAATGGTTTTCAATATATTTTTATGTTAAAGCACTTTGACACTTTTTTTTTAAAGCCAAGTGGAAGATGCATTCTACAAAGGTGAACTCCGGCTGAACGGGGAAAAATTATGGAAGAAAAGCAGAACGGTGAGATACTAAGACAGCCAGATATTTTTGTCTGTTGCTTTGCCAATACTCAGTGAATGCTGCGCCCTGTTTCCCCTTGGGCTCCTTACTTGGGGCATCCTCGTGTCTATCCTACCACTCTGAGGACTCCCTAGGGCCTGGTCACACTAGAATCACCAGCCGGCTTCAGTCACACAGATCACCTGCTCTTTTGCAGCCATAATGACTTTGAGAGGAAGCGTTCCCCTTTTTCTTTAAAGTTTTAAGATGACAACCAGAAATGGCAAAAATCTAATATTTAAGCTTCCCAGTTATTAATGTTAGTCCCTATGAAATCATAGTAATCAGGCTAAAAAGAAACGTTTGATCCATGTAGAGGTTTCTTTGACCTGCTGTTACCGAAGCAGACGTGTAATTCTGTGCAGGCCAGCACATTCCTCCCCCAGCACCTGTGGGTATGTGGCCCGTGTTTTCGGACAGCTCTGTAACAGCACTACTGTTAGTGAAAGAAGTCACTTGGAAGTGTTATAAGAAGATGTATTTCCAGTATCCAGTGGTGTTAAAATAAATCATATATATAAATTCTGTTAAAGATATGTATTTTTGTAAAAGTAAATTACATAAATATATACAGTTAGAATTAAAATGTTAATATTACCACTATTTTTTGAGTGGGGCATTATGGGTTATATTTTGTTCATGCTTTTTATATGTATCACTTTCATAATTGGAAAAAACAATATGGTAAAAGTTAACCAAACAAAAAAAGCGTATGACAAAGACCCTTAAAAAGTTTGGAAGACACAGACCTGTGAGGCATTGGCAGACATAATCTAACTCTTAGTGTCCAGGGAACGAGTGTTTCAGGAAAGTTAGACACACTTTTGGAGGTTGTTTTTATTTTAGCTTCTCTCTTATTTTAAAACACCACTGAGCTACATCCTGATGCCCTGGGACACGGCAGGGTGTAAGCCAATGGCCGTGGACCTGGGTGAGCACTGAGGCTTTCTTTAGAGCCCTTTCTCCCAGGATCAGAATGGGCAGGAGGAGGGCCTCCCCAGTACTTGTGTCAGCCCTCAAGTCACAAGGCCCACGGTCCTTCCGATGGCACCGACCCAGCAGGCTCAGACTGTGGGTGTCAGTCATTGCTCCGCGAGCTGCGGGAAATCAGGCACTCCAGACAGGCTCCTGGAGACCAGGCCCTTCTGTCCCTTAATTGTTTTTTCCTGGTTGTAGCCCAGCCCCCTCCTCTCCAGCCGCAGTGCTCCAAAGGTGAGACCTGCTCTTGGTGCCTGATGCCTCCGTGCCGGGGTCTCATTTACAAACACCGCCAGTCTATTTTTCTCCCTTTGCTTTGAGCTCATGTTAACTACAGCCTAATTGCTGCAGCTTCATTCTGTCTTGGGTGTTCTGTCTTCTCGGCTGCCTTCCAGATTTCTCCTGAGGGTCAGCAAAGGAAGGGGCTGGTATTAGCACTGGGCTGCCTTGTTACTAGGAGACCTGGTAGCCATAGTAACTGCAGCTAAGGGGAGATTTGAAATGTAGATATTTGGAACAACCCCTAATCCCAGCCAGTTTTGCTTTGTGTCTGCCATGCCATCTCCCACATTAGGAAGGACAGGGCCTTGCGGGGAATAAAGAACACTGTCCCTCCCGTGGTCTGCTCCGCGGGGCCCGGGCCTGGCTGCTGGCCCTGAGGGTCCGGCGCCTGCCTGATGCCGCAGCGGTAGCCCTGGCCGCCTGCAGCTGAGCAGAGCTTTTCGGTGAGCGGCAAGCTGGTTGGGGCCGAGTGCCGCAGGTGCTGGGCAACTGTTGACTCAGAAGAGTGCGTGGAGCCCAGGTATGGGCCTGAAGCCTTCCTAAATTCACCTCTCTCTGGGATCAGCGGGGGAAGGAAGGAGGATTCCTTTCCTGTTCTGTGCCCTAGAAGTAAGCTGCCAAAGAAACGCACTTTTCAGGCACCTACGAGTCTGCGCCTCTCTCAGCGGGCAGTCATCACTCACAGGGCATCTGCGAAAGGGTCCACACGAAGGGCTGCCTTTCTGCTACATGCTTTTGTGCTTTTAAATTTTATATGAGGTGCATATATTAAAAATGAAATTAATGGAAGAGTTATGCCAAAAAAGGTAAAGCGGAGTTCCCAAGCCTTGTGTTTTCGGACATGAATTTGAAGTGTCCACAGTTGGAGCTGCATGGTCTTTGTTTGTTTAAAATGAACCCAGCAGAACTACATACAAGATGATCCTGCCCTTCCCACCCCACCCCACACAGATGATTGCTAGGTCAGTCCATCCTTCAAACCTAGGGGGAGAGGCAGTCTTCATGCCCAGCAGCTGTGGGAGCCTTTCTGCTTCTCAGCCCCAAGGGGAGAAAGTTAATGGTTTAGAATAGGCCTGTGTGAGTGTTTCATCCAGCTGCTGTGGGCTGCTTTGACTAACCAGGGTGGCTTCGTGGTGAGCAGATGCACACTCCCATTTTGTAGACAGTACTGGGCCTACAAAAGCCTTCTGTGGGTGGGAAAACAGATGTTCATGTTGAAGGCATGAGATTATGACTGACTCAGGGAGCATTCATTGGAAAATCAGATAAAAGTCAGCATTTGGCACCATGCTTCTTAGACAGAAGCCCTCCTGTAGACTCTAAGTGGTTACGTGTTCCTGCCTAGAGTCCATGGCCCACACATGGGGTTTTCCCTTCCCCTTGGAAGTGTGCCCCTGGGCATCCCTGCCTGTCTTCTAGTAGAGGAAGCATATGGCATCTCAGTCTGTTTAGCCCCTTCCTGAGTTGCTGGGCAGGTCCCCCGGGATCCAGACTTGCCAGAACCAGGTATCCATCCCAGGCCCTTAGCACCCTGCAGGCAATGGCCTGATTGCCCCAGGGCGTGCCCTCCACTCACTGAAGCCAAAGGCACCACCTGGGCAAGAATGGATTTGACCCCAGTCCCTTGAACCCACTGAACAAGCATCCAACTCGGCCCTCTTTTCTGTGGCATTCCATCTTCGTGAGTTGAGTCCTGTCTCTTTTTTTAAGTGTAGTCGGTATATAATTTTATATTTGTTGTATTAGTTTTAGGTGTACAATGTAGTGAGTATTTGAGCCACACCACACAGGGACTGTCCACAAGCTGCCAGCTGTCTAAGGAAGGACCTGACTGGTGTTGAGCTGCGTGTCTTTAAGGCACCTCCGAGGGTGGCCCTAGGACTGAGTGACAGCTCCAGGGACCATTTCTCACCTGCCCCTAGGGTGATGATCACCTGGTGAAAAATCCAAGCAGAGACATTTGCACTGGTCTGCATATCTCAAGCTGTAATAAAAGGCTTGGTTTTCTTTTAATTTTCAGGTGAAAGTGGGAGATACGTTGGATCTTCTAATTGGAGAAGATAAAGAAACAGAAACAGAGATAGTGATGCGGATTCTCTTGAAAAAAGTGTTTGAAGAGAAGACTGAAAGTGAAAAATACAGAGTGGTCTTACGACGTTGGAAAAAGTTAAAATTGCTTAAAAAGAGTACGATTAAATAAATGAATTGATTTTTTTTTAAAGCGATAAAGCTGCTATCTAATGGTGGGGAAAGGAGCTAGCTAAAAAAAGACATTTTTATTAAAATAAAGTTCTCGTCACTTGTGGTATCTCCTGAGCCATCTTGTGGGAATCAGGATCCCTAACTTGGAGACACTGCCCATGGCCTGGGTTTCCCTCCGGGCTTGATTTGTGCGTATTTGGACGTCCTGAGCATGAGTGAGGTGTGTGCTGAATGAACTAAGCCAGACAGGGCTTTCATGGTCAGCCAGCTATTTCCCATGTCAGCTACTTCAGGAGGCATTCTAAAATAAACTAGCCTGATTATCGGTGTTTTTATTCCAATTGTATCCCTGTTGGCCAGCTTCCCTGGGTTCAAGCTTCTTAAAGTAAAACCAAGTCAAGTGAAGGTCGCCCTTCATAGCCTAAGGGAGCACCAGGAGATCCCATTCTCCACCGGCCTTTCCAAACTACCAACACGTTGGCCTTAGTTCGCCTTTCAGTTTGTCGTTAGAAGTCTGGGTGACTCGAGTTCCACCTAATTCCAAGTGGGGGGTTAGGGCCCATTTATAATTAATTGTCTGGGGCAGGGGTTGATAAACTAAGGCCACCAGACGCCTTTTGTATGGTATTCAAGAATGGCTTTTACATTTTTAGAAGGTTGTTTAAAAAATAAGGGATATATGACAGAGACCTTGTGTGGCCCACGAAGCCTAAAATATTTACCATCTGACCCTGTACGGAAAAAATGTGATGACCCCTCCCCCTGCCGGCGTAGGGTAATAAGCTGAGGGTTTCATTTTCAGATGAAAGTAGAAAATACACAGATTTTTATCAATGAAGAGAATAAAGACTCGAAAACTTAATTATTCTAATTCTCCAGAGTTATAAAAAGGACAAAGCCTAAACATATAGAGTAGTAGTAGAAGGTACACACACAAATATAGGTCATCTGAAGAAAGGTCACCTGCATAAATAAGTCTTTAGATTCCTAGGCGCTATTCCTCAGCACTGGAAGGGTCAGCTCAAATTGAGAATTAGCCTAATTGCAGTGCAGGGAAACTCCTGCAGCCGGAAGCAGTGGGCTGTTGGGGCCCATGAGTGGAAGTCTTACCAGCTCAGATTTCAGAAGACCTGGGAACATCGATTTTTATTTGAAAGCTTAAATAAGTTCACAGGAAGAAATGATAGTGTATCCTGTGCACTGCGACAGGGAATTTTTCTATTTTATCACTTACTAATTGGGCTTTACTAAGTCATCAATGAAAATAGTATGTTTAATTTCAGCATGAGTTAGTTATGAATTGTAATTTAGAAGATTGATATCCATACTTATTTCCTTCACCACTGTCCCTTTTTCACTCTCCCGCTCTTTTCTCTTCCTCCCCCTCCCTTCTTGCTTTTCTCTCTCTCCCTCTGTTCTCTCAACTTCTCCTTGGAGAGCAATAGCCCAAGAAGTCTTGGATGGTGAGGGGCAGCATGATCCCGTGATGTGTTGGGGGCCCTGGTTTTCAGGATCATTCTTTCCGTTAGCAAGTTGGGTTACCTTGGTCATAGTTTGGCCACCACCCGTCGGAGCTGCAGCTGCCTTATGGGTCCGATGGGGATCAGGCCACTACCTGCCTTACCTGTATCTTTGAAGGAGGAAGAAAAAAATGTGCAAAGCTGATGAGTTGGTGGTAGCTAGAGAGCAGGCAGGGCCCTGTTAAAGGCATTTTGAAGCTCTTGGTAACTGATGCCTCACTTAGCTGCCTGGCAGGGTTTGACCCATTCCAGATGCCTCTGTTTTTAAACAGCAAACTGAGAAAGAAGATATCTGATGATGGGGAACGTTGGTTTGATCACAGCACATGGCAAAAACTGATCAGAAACAAAGGCAGCTCATGAAGATTGATGAAACCCTTGCAGCTCGTTCATTCGTTACTGGCCCAAATGACAAGTTGCTGTTATTTATAATATGCTGTCCTGGCAAAGCCTCCTCAGTGAAAGTGTGGCCAGCATGATGATGAAAGATTTAGATGTTTCTAATGCATGGTTCTTAACTGGGGATGATTTTCCTGCCCGGGTACATTTAGCAATGTCTGGAGAGTTTTGGTTGTCACACTGAGGGGGTGGTATGGGCACCGCATGGGTAGAGGCCAGGGATCCTGGTAAACGTCCTACGGTGTACAGACAGCCCCCAGAAAGAGTACCGGACCCAACGTGTCCACAGTGATGAGGCTGAGACACCTGCTCTAATGGGATAGCAAGGAAGGTTTTTGTTAATAGCTCTTGTTTTCCCAGAAAGGTATGAAAATGCTTCTAATGTTTGCATTTTTTAAAGAATGAACAATTTCAAAGTTATGCCTTGATAAAGGCCCATCTAGCCCTTTTACTAGTAATGGTTAATCCTTTCAAAGAAATAACGCTCTTCTAGGAAATACGGTGCTAATTGCATTTCTGTACCAAAAGCATTTATATCTTTGCTGGAAAATTATATAGATGGCTAGGTGATAGTTTCATGATCTCTTTAGCATTTGCGGGGTAAGTCATGGTTTATTTGGTCAATAATGATTGGGGAGGTAGAAACATAACTACCATTTTTCAAGAAACTAAGAAGAAAACATTTCAGTTGGGGTGAGCCTTAAAGGGTGTGCAATGTGTATCACAACATTTTAGTAAAGTTCTGCTTTTTTCTTCTTTTTTATTTTTTATTTTTTTAAGAGAGAGGAGAAAGGAGGGAGAAGGAAAGGGAGAGAAACATTGAAAGGTTGCCTCTCATACATGCCCTGATCAGGGGGCAAACCTTCAACCTAGGCGTGTGCTCTGACCAGGAATCAAACCACCGACACTGCAGGACGACGCCCAATCAATTGAGCCACATTGGGCAGGGCTCTGCCTTATCTTGGTCATATATATTTTGGCTCTCAAAAAGTTACTGTCAGAATTATCAGACAGTTTACTGATGATCTCAGGGAGCAGTGAAGGAAATTATAAAGTCCTTCGAGCAGGCTCAGGAGAACAGAATTTGTGTCTCCCAAACGTCTTTCTCTCGATTTTGGAGGGAGAGAAATACCAATTTGTCATTCCACTTATTTATGCATCTATTGGTCGCTTCTCATGTGTCCTGACTGCGGGGTTGAACCCACAACCTTGGTGTATCTTGACGATGCTCTAACCAACTGAGCTACCTGGTCAGGGCCAAACTGCTTTCTTTCAGTGGGCCACATCAGTTGCTTGAAATCAGCCTTAGTAGGAGTATTCTCACCTTGGAAATCAGTAAACACCATGAATCAGGGTTTATTCTTCCCTTAAAGTGCCAGTTAAACATTTACCAACACCATTGGGTGGAATGGGGACGCACACCCACAGGTGTTCCCATTAGGGAAGTGCCCTGCCACTGGTATCTACCCTCCAAGTTCTGTCATTTTTTTTTCTCCTCTCTTGTTTTCATGTATTTCCACAGGTCCTCCATTACTTTAGCCAACTATTTGTATGTGTGTAATGCATATCTTTTTGTATGTATTCTTGTAAAATGTTTTGCTGTGCACATATATTTAAATTTCATAAATGGCATGACTATACATTTCATTTTGTATTTTTTCACTCAGAATAGTTTTTAAGATCCATCCATTGCACTATAGGTACATCTAATCCATTGCTCCTCTCTGCCGCATAATAAATCCCAGTGTGCACCCCCCACGTTTTGCCTGCCCACTCTCCCAGCGACTTTCTCCCAGACCCCACCACACACAACAGTGCCTCTTACTCTCCACAGCGGCTGTACCGGGCTGCCCTCCCACCAGCAACACACGCAGGCCTTGGCATGACCAGCTTTCCGACTTTGCCAGTCTAACGTAGGTCTGAAGAGGTACAGCTACCTGTATCATACACCCTTCATAAGTCCTTCTTTCCTGAACACAAGCACCCCCCGGCCTGCTGCCGCTGCTGTTCACCCAATCGATTGCTTGGGATCGCTCTGAGATGGAGAGCACCCCCCTGAGAACACCGCTCTCCTCTTGCTCTCAAAGACATGCTTGCTGGCCTTTTAAAAAGGTTTTTGTTCATTATTAGTGCTTAACATGCCAAGTACATCAAAAGCAGGGTGGTGAGTCTACAACTTTGCAAGGTACTGAGGACATGGGCTGCTCACAAGGCATTGATTGACGTAGAGATGTCAACTGCACCTAGTGGGCCTTCCACCTGAGGACTTTATTTTTAAAGCTGCAGACCTTCCCCAAGGCAGACAAGAGAAGCCCTAAAGATGGTAGTCAGGGTAGAACGGCAAGTGTCTAAAACGGGCAGTTTCTACTGTAGAGGTCTGGACTGGTCATACCCACCTCTGGAGCCCCACTTAGAGGGGCTGGATACTATGAGATGCTTCCCCATGAGAAATGTAGAGAATTTTCTTGAGGACTGTAGGGGAAACCCCTTAACTCTTGATTCTGAGACAAAGGTGAGGCCCAAATGGTCACAGCCAGCTAAGCAACACAATGACTGTTAATAACTCGAAGAGAAGGCACCCGTCACCATGGGCCGAACACATGCTGAAGTTTGTGCCTCATCACGCCTGGAGCTGCCTGCGCTGAGATTTCAGCTTGTCAAATCCAAGGAGACTTGGGTTTAACACCTTGTGTGAGAAATAGCAGGAACTGAACCCCAGAAAGATCAGGGCTGCTGACTTCTGCAGCCGGCACTCATGGCATATGTAGCAACTGCGTTCCAGCCTGAGAAACAGGAGAGTCGGGAAACTGTGCAGACCCACAGGTGTACCTCCAGGCAGAGCTGAGCCCTGTTCCACCTGGGATGTGGCTTCAGCTGTCTGCGCTCAAAGGAAGAGCCAAGGTCTCAGTTTTATACCCACACGCATCTGGAAAGTCGGTTTCAGGCAAGAGATACCAGGTTTTGTGCCATTTACCATCAGAGCCTTCCCCCCAAGCTCTAACAGGCTTCTTTACTACCAACTAGTGAGGTTGGGACTTGTTAGAATCATGGAACAGTGCCCAGGAGATAGCAGGTGTTACAAATACTTTTGCTGAGTGAACTTCCTTTAGAGGCAGAGATGATTCTTCCTGCTTTCCTTGTTCTATTTCCTGTGGTATTAAAAGCTTCTGTGGGTCAAACACTCTCTCACTTGGATGGATCCAGAAGCTCAGAGACTGTGGGCAGTTAGCAAAAGTTAAATGGTGGAGGACCACTAGGTAGAGTGGGGAAGAAATTTACTGCACACAGCTATGCAAATGGCAGCTCAGAAATCGCAAGCACAAACTTTGGCGTCAGCCTGGCCAGCATCAGAGGCCACCAGCTCTGCTACCTGTATGACCTTGACCAAGTTACTTAACCTCTGGAAGCATCCCCTTTTGTAAGGAGATAAAAATACCTAGCCCACAGGGTTTCTGTGGGGATTAAATTAAACAATGCGCGCCAGGTCCCAGCACATTCTTGACCCATTACAGGAGCTCGGAAAATGGGAACTCTTAGGGAAAACAGAACTCCCTGTAATTTAGGGACCTATCATCGCTTTCTGAACACACAGCTGTAACACTGCAGGAGTTTCTGGAAGGAGGAGCGGTGGCATTATACGCTCTCAACCACCGTCAAGAACACAGTTCACCACCAGGACTACCAGCTCTATTTAGAACAACAAATGAATTCTTACCCCTTAAAATCAACGGACATGCCTTGCCATGCAGAAATGTTCTGGCAAAAGCCGTCACAATTTGGCCAGTGTCCCTAAGTCCCAATGCTGAAGCACACGTACACCTACCTCTTCCCACTGACCTAACAGCTAAGATTTTTACCACTAGTGAAGTAGCTGGTTTTATTTTAACACAACAGGAAACCACTTATTTCAGCTCGGGTCTATTTCTAATAACCAGGAAAGCACTAAGCCTTCGGTTTCTGTATATACAGATAGTCACCAAAAATTTTGTGAAGTTACTGTAGCGCAGTAGTTCCCAGAATGCAGCCCCCAACATCAGCACCAGCATCACCTGGGGATGCAAATTCCTGCGCCCCGCAAACCTACCAAATCAGAGCCTCTGGGGGCGGAGCCCAGCAATCTGGTTTCACATGCCCTCCGGTGGTTCTGCCCCTCGTGGGTGCTGATGGATTCTCACCCAGATCTCCTTTGCCACTGCACCCATCCCAGAGCTGTTGAGGGCCTTCTGGAGTCAAAGGAAGCCATCCTGTCAGGCGAGTTACCCCCTTCCCATGGGCAAGATCTCAGGCACATCAGTAACCGGCAATTCGTATTCTAGGGCTTCTCATGGCTGGGAATGAAGTGAAAACCAGACCCCTGCTTCTGGCCTTCCCCGGCCCCATCCTGCTTTCCTCAGGCTCCCGCTCCTGACAGCACACCCCCCATCAGTTGCACAAGAACCCCCATCTCAGGCTCCGCTCCTAAGGAATGCGATCCACAGCAGTTAATTTCACAATCTCAAAAAATGTACTACTACCAGAACATGTCTGTCCACATTTCCCACAATTATTTCACCCAGGGCAATCCTAAAGCCAGCGCATCCATAGCTAAGCCCCCTAGAGGTTTAGAGGACGTGGGTGGCACGACGCCGACTAGCAACGTTCTCGGATCTGAATCCATGTGCATTGTGGCTCAGGGAATACAGCTCCTGACACGGTGGGACAGGGCAGACACACACCTGGAATCGAATCCTGGCACTGCAATTTACAAGTCATGTCACCTTGGGCAATAAACCTACTTCTGTCTCCTTATCACGAAAGATAACAGTGCCCAAAACACTGAGTCTTTATGAGAATTAAATGAGTTGGCATCAACATCATTCAGGGCCGTAGCTTTCTTGTCTTCACAGGCATAATCATGGACCTGCCTCACAGGGCCTGAGAGAGGATTCTGACAGATGACCCACGTATAGCGCTTAGTGTGCCTGGCACGTGGCATGTGGTAAAAGAATGTTAGGTGCCACCTTAAGGAGTAGGCTTAATAAATGTCCATTCCTTTCCCACCACTGGCCAGGGGATTTTAGATTCATCTGGAAGCTCCCTTAAAGAGGCCATGGCATCTCACCATTCCAGTGATAATGGTAACTAGTTGGGTGTGGCCCCTTATCTCTGAGATCTAGATTTTGTAGCTGCCATATATTAAAATTCTCTGAATTTTCTTTTTGATAGAAAACAAAGATACTTATAGCTAGAAAGGGCTTAAAGAATTTAGCTTAGGCTTCCTTCACGTCTTGCTTAAACTCGCTCATGCATTTCGCCTTTGGGGCTCCGGCCCTCGGCCAGTCCTAACCTGCACAAGGCTTAGAGCGCAGAAGTGTCAGGACTCACAACTGAGCAAACACTCACTGTAGGAAAACTGTTCCAATCCCAAGTCACAACTTACTTCATAATAAATTGTGACCCTTGGGCTAAAAAAAAAAAAAAAAAAAAGTTCCTCTGATAGCTTGAGATAACTATTTTTACTATGAAATATTGCTTAAATTTAATGACATAATTAGCCAGAGTTGAGAAAAAGCATGCATCCTTTTGTTATCAGTTAATATGTTACCTTTGAGGAAATACATCCCATTTACTCCGAAGAAAAAAAGCGAAACCAAGCACTGCCAGCCTGGCCGCAGGCAGGGAGCCGCTGGCCCGCCCAGGAGAGGGAAGGTCAAATGCACCTCCCACTGTGTGGCCAGGAAGCGGTTTGTGTAGATACACGCTAGGGTTTATCTGGTGACTTCTCAGCCATTCGGCTGTGACAGGCTGAAATCCTGTGAGCTGCAGCCCTGACACCAGAGGTGGAAGCCCCAGAGGCTGAGGTGCCCCTGAGCATTCACATCCTCCCCTGGGGGAGGGTCAGGAGGCTGCGTGGAAGGGTAAACACACCAAGACATGTTCTGAGGGACCTCTCCCAAAGAAAATAAGATGTTACGAGACCATATTTTTTCCATTTTTATAACATTTTATATAACTCATAAAACAGTGCTTGTATAAAAATTCACACAAAGTTGCTAGAGAGCATACAATTTCCAAAAATGTCCTGGGTTTTTGTTACATTCAGTTTGCTAAGGATGCAGTCAAATCAATGGTAAAATGCAGACATTATGTGGTATTTCATTATCTTTGGTAAAACTATTCTCATTATTTTGTCTCCTCACAGTATTAACTCTGATATCCACTTTGTGCAGGGTCTGCTATCGCTAGGACGTCAGAAAAGACATTAAGGCTGGATCTACGCGAGGCAAGTGTTTTCAAATGGCAGCAGCAGCCCCGTGGCCCCGCCCCCACTCCGTATCCTCTATCTACACAGGCAGGGAGAAAACCCAATGACCTCCAATCAGGGGGCTTGAAACACCCCCCTCTCAATCAGGCAAGAGGCGAACATTTGGGGGAGAAGGTGGAAACTGAGGCCATCTCTACAAGAACCCAAATGGCCACGTTGTGTGGTAGGTATGGTCAGGCCAGTGACTCTTACCATTTAAACAGTTAATCCATTCATCACTATGTAGATCCCATTGGTTGGCTGATGTGATACCCCTCCCCCCAACTTAAAGAAATGAAGGTTCAGGGCTGACGCTGACTGGGAGGGGCACACGAACGCCCTTGACACAAGACAGGACTTTATTCCCTGTGAAATGGTTGTTGTCCTGTAGACACAGCCAAAGTGAACTGAAGCAGGATTAGAACACTCGGTACATTCATGACTTTCTTCATACATTCTTTTAAAACTTACTAACATAGAAAATGAGTGACACTACCACCTATTGTGACTTGCTATTTTACTTAACATCAGAATGTGTCTGTGCTAACTCTTTAGTTCTCCGGATACAAGGAAAAAAAAATTCCAAAAACAAGTAAAAATCAAAGAATTTAGATGGGGAAGGGATTTGCCAACAGAGTTTATGGAAACATTAAATTTTGAAAAAGTATTTTGTACTTCTATTGCTTCATGTAAAAAAACACCTCTGGAGCCCGCCCGTGTGGCTGAATTGCGGACACCATACAGAAAGAGAGAGGACCTGTGTGTGCTTCCTGATGAGACGGTCCAGGGGGACAGGAAACAGCTCCCAGAGTGTGTCCACCTCTCTTCACTGAAAGGGATTCTAAGGTTCGGAAGGAAAGAAGCCCTAAGCGGAAAGGTATTGAGGAAACCACCAAAATACGGTTTCCAAGAAAAACGGAACATGCCCTAGGCTATAGAGAAACATAGTTCATTCTTAGAACCTAGAGCCTGTTGATTTCTTTAACATGGGTAGATAGGATTTTTAAAAAATTATTAATAAATGATTGTGCTTCTGAAGTTGTAGGGTTACATTTCCACCCTCTGGAAGCAGAACAATTTCACATGGCTTGAAATCCTCTTGGATGCATCCTAGAGGCCAGAATAAACTCCATGGCACACCCGCCAACCAGCAGGGCTGGCGGGCGAGGGCCACTGCCATCTTTGGGTAGGGCATTCGTGCGTGTGTGCGTGTGTGTGCATGTGTGTGTTGGGGAGACTAAGGCATCGAGAAAGGCCCAGGTGAGGGGGGAAGTGAGCCTCCTGGCTGCTCCCAGTCCCTTCTCCTTTCCAGGCACAAAGAGGCTGAACTTGTTATTTCTGTAGGTCCCCTCATCTCCCTTTAGTTTTTTAATAAGACATGTGTGTGTGCACATGTGGGTAGGTGAGTCACTAAATCCCTGTGCATTTCTAAATTTCAGAAATTGAGGCCTGCAGTTTCAACAGAAATAATCTGTAAATGACATTTAAAAGCAAATTTACTGAAATTATATCGGCAAGTTTACATTGCTCAAAATCCTGTCATATATATTAAAAAAAAAAAAAAAGCCTGCTGGGTGCAGGCAAAATTATGTCATACAGCCACCAGAACTGCAGAACTGAAGCCCTTATCAGCTGTGTAAGGACAATTCACAGACTGTTTCTATTTTTTCTGCATTTTAAGGTAGCAAAATATTAAGCCACAAGGGTTTCATGACTACCCTGTGTAATTCACTGATCTTTTCAGGTTTCTCGTATGATGTATTCAGTTTGAGTTAGACTGTTTCCCTTCCCTCTTAGGCATTTGGCCCCCAAAGTCAGGTAAATAAAATTATTGTTTTTAAGGGCTTTAACTATTTGGGAAATGTCCTGGTTGGAATTCTTGAAGAACACGCCATTAGCCTGGAGCAGTCTGACCTTCCCAACCAGCGAGGAGACAAGAAATGAAATGTCTCACCCTAAGGCCAAGGGACCAACCAGATGTAGGACAGCAGGATCTTCTAGGGGGTCTGAGGGGAAAGCTCTGAGTGGACCCTGGGAAGGGACATGGGTGTCCCATTTGAGGTGACCTGTGTCCTTCCAATACCAGGTATCCCCATGTAGGCCTGAGGGTCTGGGCCTGCCCTGAGGAAAAGGATGCATCCCGACTGGAGGAGCTAACACTGAGGTGTGGTGAAGCACACATCACACAGCTCCCAGAACCCAGGTTTTGTACAAATACACACACAGAAAGTAAACAGTTCTTGGTGAGTCCAAAGAGACTCATCCTTAAATCAAACAAGAAGCCAATTATTCACACACTCTTTCCCAAGAAAACGTGTCTGCCCCTCCAACCAGCATCCTCATGTGGAGAGAAAAAAGAGGCAAGTGGAAGGACACAGCTCAAATGACATTGTGAACGTGTTTCCACGTCTATCTACATTCATATCATCATCATCATCATCATCATCATCTTCATCCAGTGTTCTTGTCTACAGAGAGTGGGCGCAACATTCTACTGACCCAGCAACGACGAACAGGCCAGGCCATGAGGAAGCCCCGCCCTCAGCACTACGGTGGAAGGGAGAAAGCGCCCTGGGCAGAAAGGACATCACGTCATTCCAATCCCTTACTGCCGTCCAAGGGGCATCTGGACTCTTCCAAAGCCAGATGTAAAAGGCAAGGCCAGTAAAGTTGGTCTGTATGCCACCTGAAGTTATTGTTAGCCATCAGGCCTAAATACGGCCATTTAAAAAATTTCAAAAACCTGAAACCATCTTGAAAAGAAATCCCAGCAACTGAAGTCATCTAACGGTACTTCACCTTGAATATTTAAAAGGTTTTCTTCCTAAGCAAAAGTGGCCCCCAAAGAGCCCAATTATCTTTTTAAAAAGGGTTTCCTTTTAACAAGACCAACAATGACAACCAAAGGAATTGATAAAAACGGAAGATGTAAAATGTGGTAAGAGGACCAAGAGAGTTGCTGAATTTGCATTTCAAATTGAGAAGGACAGGAGGACACAGCCAAGGAGAGAGAGCCCTTGCTCCTGAGGCCTCTCCGTCCTCCCAGCTCAGCCACCCCCAAACTGGCAGCCCCGCCAGGGAACTCAGGACAGAAGTCAGAAGTAGGAGACACCAAACATAAGGCTTCTTCTTGTGGCCGGGTGGGCGTTCACGTGTGCAAAAGTAGTAAGCCACTTCCCACTGACATAAGGTGCGTGTCTGTGGATACCATACACATGCTCCAAGGAAGGCTCAGGCCCTAGGCTACCCGTCACTTCTCCACTTTCTTGGCTTTCTTCAGGATGTCACATTTTTTCCGGTTGGGGCGGCGGCACCGTTCGTCGATGCTGGGGATACATTCGTAATGCCACACCTCTTCCATCTTCTCCACGGGGTACACCGCCTCCACGTAGTGGCGGATCAGCCTGAGCCGCGTGGGGTCCAGCTGCTTCTTGTTGCAGGCCCCTGAGTGGTTGTACTGCAGCCGGAGGTTCTCAGCCGTGAAGAGTTCGGGAAAGAGCCTGACAAGGAGCCGGGCGGCGAAGTTGCCCACCGAGAGACTCTGCTGCACGATCTCACGCACCTCCTTGTCTGACAGCAGGTAGGGGGAAGGCACCGGGAAGTCGGGTGACGGGACCACCAGCTCGTCCAGAGGGATCTTGCAGAAGTCCTTGCTGCTTCTTTCGGGGGGCAGCGGAGGCCCCTCAAATTCCTCTCGGAACCTCTCGGGGTTGATTGCATAGCTTGCCAGGTCTCTGCACTCGGGGCCAGGCACGTGGACTTTGCGCTGCTGCTGGTAGGAGCGCCTCTGCTCCGTGTCCCGGCGCCGGCAGCGCTCGTCCAGTTTGCCCACAAACTCCAGCGTCCAGACGCGGTCGTTCTTGGCCCGGGGGTAGAGCAGCTGCACGTAATGACGAATGAGCTTGATGCGGGACGGGTCCAGCTGCTTTTTGCCCAGGGAGCCACTGCAGTTGTACTGCTTGCGCAGGTTCTCGTGTGTGAAGAGTTCGGGGAAGAGGTGCACCAGCAGGCGCGAGGCAAAGTTGCCAATGGACAGGCTGCTCTCATAAATGCTGCGCAGCTGTTCCTTGGTGAGCAGGCAGTCGGCGCCCGGCACCTCGAAGTCGGGCTGCGGGATCTCCAGCTTGTCAAAGTCAATGGGCACCAGCCAGATCTTCTTGGATCGCCGGCCTGGCCGCTCGCCCTCAAAGCTGTCCTCCACCTTGACCACAGAGATGTCGTCGGGCAAGCTGGAGGAGTCGTAGCAGTCGTCTCGCGGGGGGTCACCCTCGCTGCCCCCGTCCAGCCCCAGCCCCTCCAGCTCATCGTTGATACGCTGGGCACATTGCTGCAGCCAGGCCTCCTCCTCCTGCATGTCAGGGAAGTAGATCTCTGTGTAGTTGCGGATGATCTGCAGCCTCTGCGGGTCCAGCTCCTGCTTGCCACCATCCCCATAGCAGCTGTACTGCTCGCCCAGCTTCCGGTGGTCAAAGAGCTCGGGGAAGAGCCGGTGCAAGAGAAAGACTGCAAACTCACCTGGCGATGAGGCTTCATCCAGGAACTCAGTGAGGTCCTGCGTGTCTACCACATGGTCTGAGGCTATGGTGCTGCTCCGGTCCAGGGACAGGGCCTCCTCCTGGTCTTTGTTGTCCAGGAAGTGGCTGGGGTCCACTTGCTCAGCCTCAAAAAAGCTGGCGACCTGGCTCCCTGGCTGGCTGTCCTCCATTTCCCGCTGGGCCCAGAAGCGGCTGAAGAAATCGTTCAGCTGGGGCAGGCACTCGGCCTGCCACACGGCTGTGTCCTTCACCGATGGGTAGTAGACCTCCACATAGTTGCGGATGAGCTGCAGGTGCAGCGACTCCAGCTTCCGCTTGGCCGCAAAGCCACAGGCACTGCAGCCTCGGGAGAAGTCCACATCGCTGAAGAGCTCAGGGAAGAGCTGCACCAGCAGGCGGCAGGCCAGGTCGCCGCCCGACAGGCTCTGGTCCACGATCTGCTTGAGCTCGGCAGCCGTCAGCTGGTACTCGGGGGGTGGCTGGAACTTGGCCACCATCTCTGTGGGGCTCACCTGTTTCTTGATGCGGCTCACCTCCAGAGACAGCAGGTCCACCTTGCTATGCAGCTGGGACATGTTGGAGGACAGTGTGTTGAGCATGTAGAACATCTTCTGGATCAGAAAGTAGATGTTGGGGTCGCCGTCGGTGGCTGCGGCCGCACTGCCACTGTCCCGCTTCTGTGTCTCGTTCAGGAGCCGCAGTGGCGAGGGACTGTTGCTGGGGTTTGCCTTCTCCAAGAGCTCATATGTGCTGAGCACGTCCCCTGCGGGAGGGTTCTTCTTCTCCATGATCTTGTGTGAGATGCCATACAGAGGCTTCTTGTAGGAGGGGGCGCTCACGTCATTGCAGGGCTCCTCCTCGCCCGGCCACACAGAGACCAAGCTCTTGCCCCTGCCGGCCTGCTCCCCACTGCCCGGGCAGGGCGAGCTGTTCTCCCGGTTCCTCATGCCTGCTAGGAGCGCCTGGAAAACAAAAGCTGTGTTAGGGAGGTGTTCTGATGCACCACACTAGACACAGGTCTGTGTCACACACACACAGGGGCCAACGTCCACCGCAGGAGCATGTGGGGAACGGCTCTCCCTTGCCCTGGGGTCACTGGGCCTGTCCCAGCATCCCAGCGCAAAAACCTGCTCATGCTTCCTACACCCTGAGAGAGGCTCAGACTGGACCCGGGAGGCTTCGAATTGCTGCAGGACACCAGTGCTGGACTTCCGGCTCACGGGGCCTGACAGAAGACCAAGCACGGAGGCTGGCAAGGCCAGGCAAGAACCTGCTCGGGGTGGGACTGAGCCATGGGAACACGAGGAGCTTCTGTAGCAGCCCTGCCACGGGCAGGTCAGCTCACAAACCCGGGGCTCAAAGGCTCTCAGCGGGGATGATATGATGACTCCTGCCTCCAGCAGCTCCGGTGTGTCCTCCAGTGTGCAGCTTCTAGAACAGATGTCACCACTTGGGACAGTGGTGCGCACAGAAAAACAAGGTCTGGACAGTGGCAGTGCGCCGCTATCTCTACCACACCTGGACTCACGTCTCATCTCGGATGGGAAAGGGGCTACCCCTGAATGTCCAGAGCCTGTGCGACCGTCGGATTCCGTGAAATGATGGGGCCTCCCAGGTTTCTAAGTCTTGGTCTCCTTGTCAGTCCAGCAGCCCTTCACAGCCAGTATTCCAGGAGAGCATTAAGCCCTACTGCCCTAAGTCACCCACTGTACGTAATGAACTAACATGGGTATCTTATGCATCTGAAAGGGTACTTGCAAGATGGTGGCATAGGCAGACATGGCTCACCTCTTCCCACAACTTCATCAAAATTAGACCGAAAATATAGAACCACCATCACTCAGAACTGTCAAAAATCAAGTTGAATGGAAGTCTGACAACTACGATATTAATGAAACCACACCCATCCAGACTGAGCCACAGAATGGACAAGCTGGTGTCATATCTGAGACTCCATCAACTGGGCTAACCCTGTGTAACCCACCTTGGAGATCCCCAGGGACTCTGCCACACCCAATTCGCGGCCCACCCCGCAGCTTTTCCAGATAAATGGCTCGCCTTGGCTCAAACTGCACAACTTCCTACATCCTCTCAAACAAACAATATAGCTGGCTTCAGTGAGCCCCATGCCCGGCACCAGCAGCAGCCAGCCTAGATTCACAGCTTGGCTTTGCCTGAGAATCTCCAAGCCTAGCACCAGAAGCAGCCATCTCAGATTGCTTTATAGCTCAAGCAGGGTAGCTCTGGGCAAAACACAGGTCGGGACTGACCTTGGCCTGCACCACCCAGGAAACACCAGGGCTAGCACAGCCAGTGGACAGCTACAGATCAGATCAGAGCCCCACGACCCTGCCCTGCACAGCTGATCCTCCATGGCGGGTGGAGGTTGGTGGTCAGTGTGCACAGCCAATCCCTGCAGCTGACTGGCTTAGGTAAATCCCTCCCATTGATAGGCCAACAGCAACTAAGGCTCAATTACAAGACGAGGGTGTACTCAGCCCACACCAATAGCACACCTCGAGTACCCAGCTTAGGCAATTGGGGAGGCTGTGCCACTGGAAACTATAGGACACCTACTACATTATGCCACACTACCAAGACAAGGAGTCAAGGCAGCTCTACCTAATACATAAAAACAAACAGGAGGAGGATGCCAAAACGAGGAGACAAAGAAACAAGGCCCAAATGTAAGAACAGATCAAAACTCCAGAAAAAGAGTTAAACAAAATGGAGATAAGCAATCTATTAGATGCAGAGTTCAAAACACTGGTTATAAGGATGCTCAAGAAACTTAGTGAGGACCACACTACCATAAAAAAGATCCAATGAGAAATGAAGGATACGCTAACTGAAATAAAGAACAATTTACAGGGAAACAAAAGTAGGGTGGATGAAGCCAAGAATCAAATCAATGACTTGGAACATAAGGAAGAAAAAACAATCCATCAGAACAAGAAGAAAAAAAGAATCCAAAAAAATGAGGGTAGTATAAGCAGCCTCTGGGATAACTTCAAGAGGTCCAACATTTGCATCATAGGGGTAGCAGAAGACAAGAGAGAGAGAGAGCAAGAAACTGGAAATCGATTTGAAAAAATAATAAAAGAAAACTTCCTTAAGTTGGTGAAGGAAATAGACATACAAGTCCAGGAAGCTCAGAGAGTCCCAAACAAGATGGATGCAAAGAGGCCCACTCCAAGACACATTATAATTAAAATGCCAAAGGTTAAAGATAACGATAGACTCATAAACGCAGCAATAGAAAAGAAGTTAGTTACCTATAGGGGAGATCCCATAAGACTCAGCTGATTTCTCAAAAGAAACTTGGCAGGCTAGAAAGCACTGGCAAGAGATATTCAGTCATGAAAAGCAGGAACCTACAGCCAAGATTGCTCTACCCAGCAAAGCTATCATTTAGAATCAAAGCACAGATAAAGATCTTCCCAGACAAAAAAAGAACTAAAGGAGTTCATCATCACTAAATCATTACATATGAAATGTTAAAGGGACTTATTTAAGAAAAAGAAGATCAAAACTATGAACAATAAAATGGCAAAAATACATCTCTATCAACAACGGAGTCTAAAAAAACAAAGTAAGCAAACAAGAACAGAAACAAAATCATGGATACAGAGAGCATTTTGATGGTTGCCAGATGGAAGGGGGATGTGGGGGAATAGGTAAAGAGGTGAGGGGACTTATAAGTACAAATAGGTAGTTACAGAATAGCCAGGGGGATGTAAAGTACAGTATAGGAAATGGAGTAGCCATGAAACTTACATGCATGACCCGTGGTCATGAACAATGGTGGGGGGACTGCCTGAGGGAGTGGGGGTGCTGGGTGGAGGAGGGCAAAGGGGGAAATATCAGGACAACTATAATAGCATAATCAATAAAATGTAATTAAAAATATATATATATAAAATAAAAGGCTACCTGCTATGTATTATCCAGCTTTGCTCAACAGAGGCCTGTTAGAGAATTAAGCCCTACCAAAAATGATTTGAGGGACTGGTTCGAATCCCAAGGACGGTACACTCTGCAGGTCCATTGTTGCAGGACTCCCAGGGAAGTCTAAAATATTCTATAGGGACCCCAAAGCTGGACTCCAAACTCCACCACTGGACAGCAATCATCCTGACCATTGAGAACCCAGAGTTCTCATTGCTTTCATCAGGAGTCTTCCCTATTGTCAAGGCCCTGAAAAATTTTTAAGAAGCTTATTTACATATATATGGACAGGTGATTTTTGAGAAAGGTTCAAAGGCAAGTCCATCGAGAAAGGATAATCTCTTCCACAAATGATGCTGGTTCCTCCTACCATGTTCCATATGCAAAAATGAATTCAAAATGGATCATGGACCTAAATATAAAACCTAACTTAAAATTCCAACACTGCTAGTATTTCTTAGAACACTACAAGCATAAGCGATAAGAGAACAAATTGATATATTGGACTACATCAAAATCCAAAACTTCTGCTTTTTGAAGGACACTGTTAAAAGAATGAAAACAAGCCCAGATTGGAAGAAAATACTGACAAATCATTTACCTGATAAAGGGCTCGAACCCAGAATACTAAAAGAACTCTCAAACACAGTAACAAACAACCCAATCGATTATTTCAACAGCTACTTCAAAGAAGATACATAAATGGCAAATACGCACATTATAGGATGCTTATTATTAACATCCAAATCTAAATCACAATGAAACACCACAACACCCCCACTGGAATGGGTATAACAAAGAAGACAGACAGTACAGAGTGCTGGAGATGAAGTGAAGAGACAGGAACTCTCAGCCATTGCTGGTGGGGACACAAAATGGTATAACCACTTTGGAAAACACTTGGGGCTTTCCAAAAATGTTACATACATAGACCATATGATCCAGGCATCCCATTCCTAGGTATTAATTTACCAAGCAAGAAGAAAGCACAAGACCATATAAATACGTCCAAGCAAATGTTTGTGGCAGTCCTATTTTGTAAATAGCCCCAAACAGGAAACAACCCAAATTTTTATTAACGAGTATATACAAACTGTTATACTTGTACAATGGAATACTACTCAGAACAAAACTGTTACACATGGCACTCATGAGAAATCTCAAAGTAATTATGCTGAAGGAAACCAGACAAACAAAAAAGGCCATATTGTATGATTCCACTCACATAAATTTCTAGAAAATGCAAATTTATCTATAATGACAGAAAGTAGATTAGTGGTTACGGGCGGTGGTGCAGAGGGGATTCAAAGGGGCACAAAACTTCAATGATAGTTGATGATGGATGTTTATTACCTTGATCGTGGTGATGGTTTCACTCATACACACTTGTCAAACCTTACTGAATAGTACACTTTAAATATGTGCCATGCATTGTATTTCAGTCCTAACTTTAAAAAGCTGTTTTTGACAAATGTTGAATTTGACCCCAAAATGTATGGGGATAACATTTTTGAAGGCTTAATTAAGCAGAAGAGCTAACTGGTGAGCGCTGGTGGGTGACCGGGTAGCAGGCAGAGTTTTAGCACAAAGCATCGGCTTCCACGGACATGCGTGTACCCCAGGCAACTGTGGAATGGATGAGGACAAAGTGCATCCTCAGGATGCTTCTACACCAGGAAAAACATGGTTGGCTTAGCCTGGCCTGGCCCAGGGCTTCTGAAACTCTAGTATGAGTCACCTGGGGTCTTGAGAGAGTGCAGGTTCCGATCCCTGGGCCTGCCTCTCTAGCAAGCTCCTGGGTGTGCCGTTGGTCCCCTCTGAGTCACCAGGGCCAAGAAGACGTCTGCTCTCAGTTTTTCTCATCCAGGCCAATTCAATGTCATTTGTAAGCCTTCAGATAACTAATGCCAGCATAAAACAGTTGTTTTTCTCTTGCAAGGCAAAGAGACACTTTCAAGAGGCTACATTTATAATGGCAGGTGAGTGACATGGCACCAAAAACAGGTAGGCCCAGGGTGATAACAAACCACCAGGCCATGTAAGCATAAAACTTTGATCCTATTAACCAGTGTCACTCCAATAAACTTAAAAAAAAAACACAAACAACAAAACTTTGATCCTCTGAACCTCCTATATTTCATTTAAATTTTTCAATTACTTAAGTACTTCCTAGACCCTCTTAAGATAGCAAAATAATCTGACTCATGTTATAGAAAGGTTAATTTTTCTCTTAGATCTCTGTTGATAACCATGCAAAGAAAGGCTGTTTTACTCTCCTAGGATCCTGGAGATACAGGAATTCTTGCGTTTTAATTATCCCATGGAGCTGCCCAACACCTTCTCAGGGTTTGTTTGTCTAAGCTGATGAAGGGTCAGAGGCACCGGGCCCTCCCGTATCTCACCACTCCAACATTTCCCAAGAGCACAGGACCAGGGGCAAGCTGGGGTACGGGCAGCCTGCCCCCGTCCCACTCACTCCTGGGGTCTCCTCACCAAGCTGTCCCCGTCCTCATCTCACTGCCGGGTGGCTGGTTATATGACTGGACCAGATCATCCCTGAGTCTACCTCCAGTGCCGGACAAAGGGCCTGGGACACAGAAAAGTTCAGTGAGTGTCAGTCGACCACACGCACTGACGTTTCAAGCAGGGTAAGGGGTCCTGCCGCGCTCAAATACATGCTGAGGACAGAGGAGTCCAGACAGGCCACTCGCTTCATGAATAACACAACTGAGTTCAGCTCAGCGGTCAGGCTCTCCTCTGTGTGACCTTGGCCACAGTATATGACCTTCATGTGTCAGCTTCCTGTGTGTAACTCAGGGATAAATAATGGTACCTGTCTCACAGGGGAAGTGAGGCCTTAACGGGATAATGTACATAAAGCACTGAGCCTGTGTCTGATCACAGTAAGTACTTAATATTTATTATCACACTATGATTATTATTAAACAATGTTACTCCCAAGCCAGAGCACAGGTTATACTATGAGCCTTTAATAAAGCTAGTTGCAGTGGTTATTTTCAACCAGGAAACAAGAGAACTTTCCTACAGTGCCAGAAGCAAGGTAAGTCACATCTTACAGGCCTGTTTGCCAGGGGAGGGAGGCAGACCTAAGCTGAAGGTGGAGTTTTAAGCTCTTAATATGTTTTTTTGTTCTGCTACCTGGCAGAAGGCAAAGGATTAGAAAAAAGCGAGGAAGGAAGGAAGGAAGGAAGGAAGGAAGGAAGGAAGGTCCCTCCCTCCCCCACACATATTCATACGTCAGAAATTCAGAAAAAGGAAGGGACAGAGAGGGTTGAAAATCTTTACCCCTAATGCAGTGTTTGGAGCTGTGGGTCATGAACCATTACAGGTGGTGAAACTGACAGGACGGATCATGACTGGCGTAAGAAGAGGGAGGGAAGGAGGAAGCGTGAGAGAAAAAAGAAACAGGAAGAAAGAAAATAAAAAATACCAGAGTGCACTGCACACAGTAATTAAATTTGGGAAAGTTTTATTTCATTTTTCTGTGTGTATCTACATAATTACATATAAATCCATATATGTGAGCTGTATTTCTCTACAAGGTGGATTTATGACTCTGGGTCACTGCTGAAAAGCAAGCACTGCCCAAATAACTCAAAGTGCCTTACTTGCTAATTCCTGCAGACTGCAAATTAGATTTTTAGCAACTCATTCGCCATTAAATTCTACCACCAAAATAACTGGGGAGGCCCCAACCATGAGACCACCACGAGGTTTTACCCACACAGAGAAATTTGAGTCTGTAATGTCTATCACCAAAAAAATCATAACTGCATTAGCAGTGACTTTAGAAAGGGGGTCTTTGCTTTACAAGTGACCTCATTAACATTTTAAAAAAGATTCTGTGGAGAGAGGTCACCAGAAACTCAACCTCCATGCAGCAAGAGTACATGTTCTAGAGGAAGGTCTGACCTAATTAATCCCCAGCGTAGAAAGTTAAGTAGAGGGAAAAGTTTCTGCATGAATTGTCTGAATACCAAAGACAAACAGAAGTTGTCGGCGACCCCACCTTCCCACAGCAGGCGAAGGCCAGAGTATATGAGAACTGGAAATCCCCCCTGTAACTCTCAACATTCAGCCTCATAATAAAAATATTTCTGCTTCTACCAAGCACGTTAGAAATATTGCCACAAGCTGAAACATTTTTGGCTAACTTGCTTGAATAAAAAATTAAGTTAAGAGTCCCAGTAGAGGGCAACATTCGTCATTCCCAGAGACCTTGGATACACAATTCAACACAAAACAAAACACAAGCACCAAAGAGGAGGCCCTTAGATATCCCCGCACTGGTGTCCTGTCAACTCAGTGCTCCAATCAATCCCACAAATGCTGACAAGGCGACGACGGGCTGGCTGCATTTGTGGCTGCTGATAAAATCTCTGCTCAGCTGTCTAGAGTATCAAGAAATCTTTAAATCTGCACTACTTGGCACTGGGTGTCTGGCTGACTCCATTCGCAATTCTCCGAGGCTCATCTTCCAACCATATGGGAACCCTGCGGCATAGCTCAGCTCTGCAGTGCCAGCATCTATCTGGACTTGATCAGGGCATTTCGTCTGCAACCAGCACCCTTAGACCCAAGAGGGGATGTCCAAACCTCTCTGCTGGAGAATCTGAACAGAAAGAGGTTGATGCTGGGTTCCAAGTGAGGGGTTAAGTAGACTACTTAGGGGAGGTTCCACATGTCCGTGCTCAAAGACATCCCAGGTATTGGGTCACCATGGAGGTGCTCCTAGGACTAAACAGCTGTCTCAGGACTCCAAATCCTCTAAGAGCAGTCACTAATTTCAGTTCAACAAATGATGAGCTGCTAAATGGTGCCCAAAGAGTCAGCAAACGGAACAACCAAGAAAGCAGCACGCCTTCCTAGAGAGTAGGGAGCTGAGGGTTAATATGGCATTGACGGCGGACGATCTGAAATGCCACCTAGGGGGCCTGCATCATGACCCCCTCCAAAAAACTGAAGCAGGGGTGATGCTTACCTTTTCCAACAGAATTTCTGTCTTCTCCTTCATGTCATCACTACCATAATCATCAACTGATCAGATATAGCTTAGCAATAAGGTACGCAAGAGCTCTGCACCACACAGAGCCAGTAAACAAACATTACTGAGCGCCCAACACGGCAGGCACCGTGCTGGCCACGGGCACACAGGGACCACGTCGGACACCACCTCTGCCCTCATGGTTTTCCCTCTTCGGGCCAACAGTGTACTGTAATGATCAAGGACGTGCTATGATGCCTGAAAAAAGAAGACTCTGGAGAGATAAAGCAACTATAATGGGAGAAAAAAAAGAAGGGACTGCAAAATATAGGGCAGGACATCCTCAAAGGCTTCTCACAGCATCTTATGAACACCCCACAGGCCTTAGGGCCACCATGGTGTTTAAGTGCCTCATTCTGAATAGAGCAGGCTTGATAGTGCTGACTTCCGAGCCTCGAGAAAATGGGAATTGCCATAATACCTATCTGCTATAGTTGTTGTGGAAACTTACAAATCTCTAGCTGGTACCACACTGACCCTGAGGAGGTGTTCAGTACATTCGCTCTGAATGAACGAGACGGTACATCTGTTCTCCAATTGAAAAACAAACCGCAGTGATACTTTACGATTAAAAACAAACACAGAAACAAAACCCTCCAAGAAAACAAAGCTAACTTCTACCTGGCATACAGTTCTGGAATATCACCCCCACTTCATGAACAAAAAGATGATTACCAATAAAATGTTGGGCTACTCACCTTCCAAATCTGCTGTGTTTGGCTATGAAGCCTTTTCCAGTGGAGGTGCCAAGTAAGTCTTCATATAGCCTTTTGTTAAATTTTTTGAGGGACATTTTATTTTTCTTCTTAGTACTGTACTAAGTGTCATTCATAAACAAGTCATCAGCCCTAATACGAGTCTGCATGTGATTACGCACTTTTAGCGTCAGAGCTACCACTCAAATTGTCTCCGTCTCACCCTCCTCCCCTTCCTTTGGGTTTGGGGGAAGAAGACGGGAGGTGGTCTATGCTCCGACTTGAATGGTGTTCAAAATCAAGGGTGCTCAGGCCTGGGGTGTCCTACAGGGCACGAGATGGCTTCCCTTCGAGGAAGGCAGCTAAATACTGACCACAAGAGGTGCAGCTGGATATGGGGGTCGGGGGGCGGGCAGTAAATAAACATTACTGAAGGCTGACAGGAGTCGCAACCTGTGCTGGGTTCCTCACATGGGTGCCTCAGTGATCCACACAGAAAAGCAATGAGGTGAGCAGAGTCATCCCTCACCCTCGTGGAGGAAACCGAGTCTGGGAGGTCACTCGCCGGAGAAGCCCCCAGGGAGCGGCCCCTGGTCTGGCTCCAGACTCTCGGCTCACTCTGGTATTTACTGTTTCTGTGGGTTGGATAGGAGAAGGTGGGGCTCACCTCCCCAGATGGGGAGCAGGGAGCCAAGTCCCAGTCACTCCACACCAGGAACGAGGCTGCCCCGCTGGCATCCTGGAGCTTTATTTTAACTTACGTGCCTGAGTTTGATCGTCCAGGGAAGATATTAATCCTTTCATCACTGATGTGTTACATGGAGAAATGAAATAAGAAACAGTGGTATTTGCTGAGTAGGCACTCAGTGACTTTTTTTTTAACTTCATCTTTACTGTATTTTTTCCATCACATTTAGTCCCCTTGTAGCCCCTTCCCTCAGCAATCACCCCACTGTTGTCCACGTCCATGAGTCCTTTTTCCTTTTTCCTCAATCCCTCCACCCCCTAACCACCGCCACCCCCCAACTAGCCGAGTCTGTCCCCATTTTCTTTGTTAGTTCACTTTATTCGTTAGATTCCACATGAGTGAGATCATGTGGTATTTGTCTTTCTCTGACTGGCTTATTTCACTTAGCATAATGTTCTCCACTGTTCTTTTTTCTTTTCTTTTAATTTGTTAAAATAGATATTATTTATTTTTTAGAGAGAGGGGAAGGAGGGAGAAAGAGAGGGAGAGTAACATTGATGTGCGAGGGAAACATCAATCAGTTGCCTCTTGCACGTCCCTGAACAGGGACCTGGCCCACAACCCAGACATGTGCCCTGATTGGGAATCGTACCGTGACCTTTCGATGCACAGGCCAGCACTCAACCACTGAGCCACATCAGCAAGGGCTTTTCTGGACTTAAAAAAATATTTTAAATGAATTTATTGGGGTGACATTAGTTAATAAAATTATATAGGTTTCAGATGTACAATTCTATAACACATCATCTATGTATGGCATTGTGTGTTCACCACCCCAAGCCAAGTCTCCTTCCATCACCATTTATCCCCCATTACCCGCTCTTACCTCCCCCCATAACTGTTAATGCACTTCCTTTATACCTTTTTGAGTTTTGCTTGTTTCTGCCTCCTGGTTCCTCTGGTCCCAGCCTGTGACGAAAGTGCTTAAAGCTGCACACACTCCCCACCTCCACCCTCTGCCACCACACATATAACAAGCAGCAGAGAAAATTCAGGGGGAGAAGGATAAAGAACTATTCACTCTGAATTAGAACTAGTACCATTTTGAAAAATCAACATATACTATAATTTCATAAAACAGATGGACTGTTCTGAAGTTCCCAGGGTTCTGAGGCTACTACTGATTTACTGACAAATCAACGTACACAAACTTTAGAAGGAAATACTGCCTTGAAATCACATGACACTTTTCTATAAGGAGCTCAAGAATTTCAAAAGGTTTTACTTATATTCTTTCTATAGAACAGGAACAGGTGCAGAAATACCAACCTCACTTAATATATACTAAGTTAAATGAACCAAACTAATAAAACACTCAAAATAAAACCCAGGACTAAACACCTCTTTTCCTTGCTAAAACCTAATAGGTCAGAACTATAGCAAATCCACTGAACAGCAAACACACACGGCCAGTTATATACGTAAACCGGACCAGTCATCGAAATATTCAAGTACATGTTCATTCCTTTTCTCTGAAGATGCCAGAATTCCTGGCTGATACCTGAAGCTCTGGGCTGACAAAGCTGGGTGCCTCACCAGAGGAAGACGAGTATTCGTCAAAACCCATCGCGTCATTCACATGACGTGTGGCCAATCCCTCCACCAGAAGCCTTGCTGGGGTTCTAACCCAGTAACGGATCGTTTCTGACTTGCTTCACGTACTGAAGGAGTCAACTAAAACACACATGGTAAGGACCTTCTCCTTACCTTTCCGCTCCAAGAATATGAAGATGCTCCCTTCTCTGTGATGCCGTGACAACAAAATTGCACTGAACGAAGGGATAAAGAGTGACGTCATTTGTGTGATGAGGCGGTGGGACCCCCTGGGACTGTCCACAAAGGCCACAACCCAGGCTTCACATGGTCAGAATTCCTTCTCGATGTGGAGCCTGTTGTTTCTTACTGTGGAGAATTGTGTATAAAAATGCCCCACGGGCTCCCCCGCCCTGCGTGAAAGCCTCTTTGCAACGGGACTGTGTGGCTCCGACCCTCAGGGGTGGAGGGGCACTGGCAAACGTGATGCAAGCCGAGGCCTGAAGAGTCTGCCCTGCAGAGCTTGTCCTGTCTGACTCCCAGGAACTCTTCCGTGTCACGTGAACAAGCCTGGAGTGGCCTCCAGGAGGGCGAGAACCTGCCTAAGGGGAAGCTGCCGTCATCCCCGCCAGCCCAGGATGTGGGTAAGGTGGTCCCAGACCACCTTGCCCCTCCCACGTCAGGCCGAATCAGGGGAACCCCCAGTGACCCACATAATTTTGAATAAAATCATGGTTGTTTTAAGGGGTTTTTTTGGGGGGATTCAGGGGACAGTTGTTACACAGCAAAAGTGAACCAATAGACTCAACTTTGTGTTCTACTTCTTGAACTCTGGCTTCACTCACAAACGTGAAGGGTTTTGTAAGATTGATCATAAGCAGATAACAAAGAGAAGAGTGTTTTTCAGAAGTTCCTTTAGGAACTTAACATAGTGCTTCTCAAACTTCTCAACACTTTCAGAATAACCTCAGGAACCTGGCCCACGGGAAGACTCACAGGGGAGCACTAGGTCCGTGCACACGGACGGTCCTCTGGCACTAGCTGTGATGGTATAAAGCTGCGAAACACCTAAATACCAATCATTAGGGAAAAGGGTAATAAATTATGCTATAAAGTAAAACATTAGAAAAATCAAATGGCTAAATGGTTTTCAAAGTAACTATTTTATACGCCACTTGTGCCTTTCATTTGCCATGAAAAGTATCTCAGCAGGCAGAAATCGGAGACTGAGTCTGCAGTCACTCCTCACTGCACTGGGAGCTGCCATTCACACCATACAATGCTCCCAGAGCCACCAGGTATGCGGCCGGCGGCTGCTTTAGACAGCCAGGGACCACGGCGGCACGCTTCTAATCAACCCGCATACAGGCATAAAAAAATTCAACTTTTTTTCTGGGATTTATAGATTTTTAAAAATGTATTGCTTATAATAATCAAAAAGTGAAAGCAAGACAAATGTCCATCAACTGATGAATGGATAAACAAAATACAGTATATTCACACAATGGAATATTACTTGGCCATAAAAAGGAATGAAGTGCTGATACATGGTAGAGCATGGATGAACCTTATAAACATTTGCCAAGTAAAAGAAACCAGACACAAAAGGCCACATATTCTATGATTCCAATTATAACAAATGTTGAGAAGAGTCAAATCCAAGGGGACAAAAAGTCGATTAGTGGCTGCTGGGAGCTAGCTACAGGAGAGGTGTGACTGCGAATGGATACAGGGCTTCTTTGTGGGGTGATGAAATTGTTCTAAAATTAATTGTGGTGGTTGCACAATTCTGTAAACATATGAAAAACCACTACGTTGTACAGTTTAAAGTGGTGAATTGTACAGTATATGAATTATGTCAATAAAGCTGTTTGTGAGGGAGAGCCTAGATAATCAATCAATGTTCCATGACGTGGAATGCAGGTCAGTCCTTGTTATAATATAATGTAAACACGTATATTTAAATCCTGGTGAAAATCTTAACCCCGTCATTTTGCCATTTAAAGGATCTTATTGAAGACTCAGTCTCTAAAATCCATAAATTCCCAATTTATTTGGATCTACTCTAGCCTCTAACAGAGGAGAATTAAAACAATAACAACCTGAAGAGTCCCAGGCTGATACCCAACGGCGTTCTGGCTAACGATAAAGAGCCTTGAAAATGGGGGCTCGTTTGGACAGACATGCAGGAACCAAAATAACTATCTGGGTCCCCCAAAGACGGTGAGTGAGTGTGAGTGTGAGTGTGTGTGGCTGGGTTGGGTTGGGTTGGGTTGGAGAATTTAGGAAAATGCTCTAAGAGTTTAAGGTGTAATCTGCCGGTCCACGGGGAGGCTCGCTGACAAGACATCCCAGGCCAGACTCCTTCTCCTCTCCCAGCGCTGCCTCTCTCTGCAGTCTTCACTCTTCCGTATACATCTTACTTGCCATCTGGCTACAGGCTGCTAGACAGGGCCACTCCATCAGTTCCATTTTCTCTCTCAGAATTTAGCAAAGTTCAATATAACCAGCAGGTGACTAAGATATAAAGCAAGTTCGCCCTGGCTGGTGTGGCTTTGTGGATTGACTGCAGGCCCGTGAACCGAAAGGTCACCGGTCTGATTCCTAGTCTTCCTAGTCAGGGCACATGCCTGGGTTGCAGGCCAAGTTCCCAGCTGGGGGTGTGCAAGAGGCAACTGATCGATGTATCTCTCTATCTCCTTCCCCCTCCCTTCCCCTCTTGCTAAATATAAATATATAAAATATTAAAAAAGAAATAAAGCAAGTTCATAAAATAGACAATTTTGGAATATAATATAGAAGGTATGATACAGAAGAATTCTCCACTTTACAAAAAGATTCACTGAAAAGTTTCTTTAGGCAACAAACTCCCCTACTCGACATAAAAGATGGATTTGACTTAGGAAAAGACACGTTCACCCTTAGCCCTTTTCTAGGAATCTACGTTAAGGACGTACTATGTAAAATGTAGGCTTGCCATCAATAAATTCTTGCCTTCACAGGCAGGTGCTTGTGAAGACTCCCTTCCCCGCTACTGAACGCAGACACAGACAAGATTCCAGTCAAGGACACTTTCTAGGCACTGAAGCCAGAGATGGGATAGCTGAAATGAAAGCCTTCTCACGCCCAGGGGTTTAGGAGTTGCCCAGATCCCACGAGTAGAGACTCTGCATCTCAGCAGAGGGTTAGAGCCCAAGCAGACACAGAAGGGGCTGGACCCTCACCTCGGGAATCAGCCGCCGCCTCTTCACGCTGGAGACAGGGTCTGGCTGGCCCTCGCTGCCCTGCTGCTTTCTCTTGCTGGAGTCCTGGAGGGTGGGGAAGACGCTGTCCAGAGGGGGCTTCTCCAAAGACCTGGAATTCACTGAGCAGTCCAGGGCAGCATCTTCGGCCTCCGTCTCCACTTTCACAGTGTTATTTTTTAGAACTGTGGCAGAGAAGAGAGAGGCTCAGCGGGAGAGGCCGGGCCACTCAGAGATCTGCAGGGTTCCCCAAGTGACAGATCTTCTTTGGCCACCCTTGGACACTACCACTCAGACAATAAAGTCTAGTCACAATAAAACTGCACCTTCCAATCAAGCAAGTTTTATCTCACTGCACTAGTGCTATACAATAAAACTATGTTCCAAGAAACTTTTGTTCAAACTGGTTTTAAAGGTTTTTTGGGGGGTGGGGAGGAGAGGAGAGATGGAGGGAAACAAATACTATATTTTTAGTGATGCCTTTTAAAAAAGTAACTCTTGAAAGACATAAGCTAAGGTGCATGGGTGGAAGGGGATGGGAACAAGGGGTGGGAGACTTTTCATTTTGTACCTCTTTATACTTCAATATGTCTGAACCATGTAAGTATATGACCCAATAAAAATATTAAATTAAAAATAATTTTTAATGCCCTAGCTGGTGTGGCACAGTGAACTGAGTGCCAGCTTATGAACCAAAAGTTGCCAGTTCAGTTCCTGATCAGGGCACATGCCTGGGTTGTGGGCTACGTCCCTGGTTGGGAATATGTGAGACAACCGATGGATATATCTCTTCACGCATCAATGTTTCTCTCCCTCTCTTTCTCCCTCCCTCCCCCTCTCTCTAGAAATAAATAAATAAAATTTTAAAAATAATAATTTTTAACAGGACATTTTACCTTCTTCATCTTCACTGAATTCAGTTGAGTTCATCTTCTATTCACTACATGAAAAGACAAAGACAAAATCTTGATTTATTGCTTGATTTATTTCTTAATTTTCCCTTCCCATGAGAAACTCCCTTCCCTCCCAATCCTGGCTGGCTCCAAGGAGTAGAAGGTTAAGCCCATACTGTTCTGCAATATCGTGGAAAATCACATCCTTTAATTCTCATTTGCAGTTGCTCAAAGCAGCCAGGCCTTCTGTGCACCTGCTGGGAGAGCTTCTCCAAGACTTTATGTGGCCAGAACATGTCTTACAGCCTTCAAGTGAGAGCACTTACAGAGCTAGGAGGGTGTTGCTTAAGAAAATCAAGTCTTTTGTAGAGACTCCAGTTGGAATGAGCGGTTAGTCCCTGCTTTATACATTCCAGCCACAAAAATGAAAAGGCTGACCAAAGATGGAAGCCGTGCATGCTGTGGTCCCGAGCTGAGGTCTTAGCTGTCCAGATGGTCTGAAGAGACCTGTACTGCCCATGAGTGTAGCCACCAGTCACATAGCTGCTGAGGACAGGAAACATGGCTGGCCCAAATGGAAATGCACAGTCTGGATTTCAAAGACTTAGCATAGCAAAAAGAATGTAAACTATCTCATCAATAAATTTTTATATTGATTGCATGTTGAAATGATAATATTTTTGATTGGGCTAAATAAAATACTTTATTAAACACAATTTCACCTTTTTTTAATGTGGCTACTAGAAAATTTAAAATTACATGTGTGGCTTCCATTATATTTTTATTGGATGGTGCTGGCCTAGCCTTTCCTTCAGAAACAACTTTCTCTTTCAGAGAAAAAGGCACTGTGGGTTTTTAAAGCTCCCAAGCTCCACACAACCTGGTTCAAACCCTTCTTTTTTATTGATGAGGGAATGAGGCGGGTGGGGTGGGAGATGCTGGTGCAAAGCTGGCCCCTGACCCCCACTGCCCCAGCTGGGATGGTACAGGCACCACAACTAACAGCACCAGTAAGTCTTTGCTAGTCCCCAGATTACATAACAGCATGCTCCTAAAAACGATGAGGTATTAATGGGGTAGTGGAAAAGAAAACCCGTGACAGCCTTTCCTATTGACACTGAGGAGTTGTGGGTCTCACAACCGATTACGCAGACTGCAAACATCAGTCTTATTTTGGTTAAGGATCAGAAGAGAGCAGGACTAAGAAGCATATCTCAAGAAATTTCTACTGCTTACAGCCGTAAATCACATTAGTTCCAGGTTTCAGGGTCAGAAGATCTCTGGATCCACAAGCTGCATCCCCAATACTTCCCTGTTCCTTTCATTCAAACAACAGGGCAGTGCTAACAGCAGAGCTTGTCGTCCCTGGCCCATTCCAGCCACTGAAATGCCAGTTTGAAGAAGAACAAGCCCTCATATCAGTTTCCTCAACTTCAGCACTATCGACATTTTGGGCCAGGTAGTTCTTCATTATGGGTCACTGTCCTGCGTGTTGTAGGAGGTTTAGTGGCACCCTTGCTACGGGATGTACAGTGCCATTGGCACCCTACCCCTCACCCCCAGTCATAAGAATTAAAAATGTTTCTAGGAAAAAAAAATTTCTAGACCTGGACAAACCGCTCAACTGGTTAGAGCATCATCCTGATAGATCAAGGTTGCAGTCCAATCCCCAGTCAGGGCACATACAGGAATCAACGAATGAATGCACAAATAAGTGGAACAACAAATCAATGTTTCCCTCTCTTTCCCTCCCTCCTCCCGCCCCATCCCTTCCTCCCCCTTTCTTTAAAAAAAAGAATTAGTAAATAAAAAAATTTTTTAAATCAAATTTCAATATGGAAGAGGGATGCCATCTACGTAGTTCAGTAAACCATTAACTGAGTAGCTGTGAAATGGTATGTGGTCCCATCTTCCACCAGGGAATGGAGTGTTGGGGGATGGGGCGAGACAGGGAGAACTCAGGTGATCTAGGCATAGGGTAACTTCAAAACTCACTATAAACAGCAGCACCTACACAGTGCTTATGACGTGATACACGATTCTCAGTGTGTCACATTAACTTTAGGACAAGAACAGCTCTTCATCCCTTATTACTAATTTTCAGAGGAATGAATAAGAAAATTTAAGATTTATTTGAAACCGAAATCAACACTAAAAATAATTCCTACTTATTAAACTATCTCCTATCTGGAAAACATAACACACAAGGTGATACTGAGGGAAAATAAACGACAAGTAAGCTTCCATAATCCAAGAACCATTTTACCAGAGCTGAATTCTAGCAATACAACTTCCACTGTATCCCAAGCAAACAAACCTCAGGTTTGATGACACCCCCTGATCTGCGTGTCTCAGGGGGGTGCACAGGCAGGTAGGTGGGACTTTCCCATTTACAAGTCAAACTCACAACTGCATTTCAGACAGGGGGGTGACCAACCTTAGGCAGAAATTCAGGTTTCCTGATTCCCAGCCCAGTCGGAGACCTCTCAAGGAGAGGCACTTCAGGCCTCACCCGAAGGCCCAAGTGTGGCAACTCCCCTTGGAATCTCGCCACAGGGTCACGAAACCCCTTCCCGCAGATCCAGGGCAGAGGTGAGAGCAGAACAGACACAGTATGAGAAGACGGCTGGTGGCAAGGGTGCAGTGTACAAAACAAAGCACGTTCTGGAGAGAAAAGGTGGAAAAGGAAGGAGATGGAGGATGATTTATTTGCGGGGGGAAAGGGGTCATAGTGAAAGAAAACCACAAAGACTCTGGCTAAGTAGAAAGCATTGAAAAAACAAGTGAATCCTAGAAGAAAATAAAATAGGAGACGATGCAAAAACAGGAGAGTGAGCCACAAGTGCTGAGCAAAGGCGGTGTGGTCAGCTAATATTACATCTGCCCAGGAGGCAGACAGCATGGGGCTGGAGTCGAGGGCTGGGCGTGGTCTCTGCCGGGGTGTGACTCAGTGGGCAGGAAGGGTATTTTCTGAACCACCATCATGTGACACAACAGCAAGCAATTTAGCCCTTGAATTCTGAGCTCCTATGACTGTCTTATCAGAAAATCATGAAGGAGGAGCACACACCTGAGCCACCTGTGGTGCGAGGAAAAGCAGAAAGGGGGCTGGGAAGGCTGGGGCGGGGGGCGGGGTAAGGAGGTGGCCAGCTGAATGGGCACTCAAGATGACCAGAGTGCATCTGCTTGGGCAAACATTTCTGTGTTCATTTATAGACCAGTGACAGATGCTAGATTAGCCCAGAAGAAGCCCAGAACACAGCATGGTGGGTCCCTTCCTTTCCATCCAGCAAAGAATCTGTGCTCTTTGGGAAACTAGGGAATTTCCAGTTTGCAAGGCCTGGAAAACCCACAGCTACATCGGGCCTGAGTGAGGGCCCTCATTAACATCTGCACCCCATGACTGACGCCGCGGGCCACTTGTGTGCGCCTCCACCTCACCCCGAGCTACTTTAATCCCAATTCTACCAATAAGGAAACTGAGGACATAGACCTTAAATATATGCCAGTTTTATTCGTCCCTGAAGCTGGAAAATATTATTGTAATATTCTGATTAAGGAAATAAAATATGTGAATACTGAAAGGGGGACATGAGAAACGGAGGGCAGGTGACTGGCCAGTGTCACACAGCTGTGAAGTGGGAGGACTAGGGCTGAAACCGGTCTGTGCATACCTCCCGTTAGCCACCAGGAGAGGAAATACTAACGTAATCCTCAGTCTTCTGTATCTGATGTTCTTCAGCCTTGGGTTTCTCACTCCAACAGCAGCTGGAGCATCCGAATCTCCTTTTATCTCCGTGTAGCTACCTGGAAAACCAGTGTGCCATGTGCTTATAAACAGACTCCAGCCCAGAGTACAGGAGTGTCTACAAGAGGGATGGATGTGTGGGTCCCTTCCAGGCATCCTGAGCTGACACAGCGACAGCACAACAACAACATAGGGCTGGGTGGGAAGGAGCTGGGCTGGTGTGTGCTACCTTCACTTCCTGGTCATCTGTACCGTGAAGGTCACAGGGTTGCTCCTCCTGGGTGGATACTGAGTATCCGGATGCCGAGCATGCCTCAGAAATTCCTTCCGCTACTTAACTATAGGTTCTGTAGGAGCCTCCAGCCAGCCCAGCCCCGCCCGCCCCGGCTGCTAGCGCTGCCTGCAGTCTTGGTGCCTGCCGGGCTTGGTAGAACTCCTCAGTCTACATTCTCTCCTTTTCTAAACTCTACTCCTCTCACCACGGATCTCAAACTGTGAGGCAATCTATGCACCCACAAGTTCCTGAAACTCAGCTTTCTTGGGGTGGCTGTTCCACGTCCCTCAAAAACCCCTCGCCAAAACCAAGAGAAGATGATTTAACTGAATGACGGGAATGTGTGTCAACGAGACCTGTGTACCTTACTGCTGCCTCTAGCTAAACCAGCACAGGTTCTAAGACAGTGATGACCTATTGAAGGTAACTCTCAAATAGGACTACCTCAGCGAAATCCTTTAAAAACAAATAAAAAAACCCTAACAACAACAACAACAACAACAACAACAGAAAACAAAGAGCTTACAAACCCTCAGGTGAAGTGACTGTCATTGCTTCAGAAAGGCTTTTAATGGTGCAGAGCTTGTAGGATTACATACAATGTTGTAAAATGCCTCCTAGTCTCTATCCTTCTGCTCCAAGTGAAATGAACAATATTCAATTTTCCATGCGTGGGTGTAACTCTTTGTGGCTGAGGGAAGATCAGAACGTCATCAGAAAAGCCTTCAGTTTACAAAAAGCACAAAAGAGAAGGTAAGAAAGTAATCCCAAACATTCATAAATAAGATGCTCTAGTCACTCTAATATCGAATTACAAAGGCTAAGTTGCTTAAATCGGCTGCATAAATGCAATAACTGGCGGAGCTGCCCCCATACCTCATGCTGAGATGAGGCTGAATCTGAACCCCGAATATCCCGAGTATCAGCCTGCCCCTGCCTTGGGGCAGGAAGTGGAGCTGAGGGGGGAGGGAAGTCTGCGAAGAAAGAGGTGGAGGCAGGGAAGCGAGAACCATTCACTGGTGCTTAGAAATGACTAATTCTAAGAGATGCCACAAAGCAATGGAAAAGCTGGAAAGATTTACAATTACAGGTCAATTCGTATTTTTAGAGTTCATTTAAGAAGATACAAAATCTCTTTTCCTTTTTGACTAGGTAATACACGCACATGAGAACAAAATTCAAAAAGCTATAAAAGAATATTTGGTTTAAAAATCCTCTGTCCTCCAGTCACTGAGTTACTCTCTTGGAAGCAACCATGTTTTTTTTCTTGTGTCCTACCAAACATATTCTGTGTCAGTGGTTCTCAAAGTGTGCTTCCTATACAGTGCTTCGCCACTGCCGGTCTACATGGTCTCTCTCCCCAATCTGCTGCCAGCAGGGTCAAGCTGGTAGCTTGAAATTGGCCACAGAGGGAGTATATTACACCATGGAAACTGACACTTTTACAACCAGGGCAATTTTTTTTTTCTTTTTGCAGAGCAAGTTTACATCCAAAACCCTTTCTTGGGGGTCCATGAGATCAAAATTCTTTTCATTAAAAAAAAAAAAAGATTTTATTTATTTATTTTTAGAGAGGGGGAAGAGAGGGAGAAGGAGAGGGAAAGAAAGTGAGAAACATTGATTGGTTACTTCTCCCATGGGAATCGAACCGGTGACCTTTCAGTTTGCGGAATGATGCCCAACCGCCTGAGCCACACCAGGGCCAAAACTATTTTCATAGTAACACTGGTATTATTGTCCCTTTCCTCACATAGGTACGCAGGAGAATTTTCCTGAGACTACAGGATATATCAGTTTGCAGAAGAATGAAACAGAGGCAGATTTGAAAATTCAGCTGTCTTCTATTAAGTCAGAGATTAAAGAGATTAGCAAAAATGTACATAATACCACTTTTTTCACCAAGATTTGGGGGGGATATTTAATTTTCATTAAAAATGTTATGGATATTAGCTTGTACTGAATTTATTAGGGTTATTTTTAAGCAAATTAATAAATATGTACATGTTTTTGTTTGAATTTCTAACACAGTAAATATTGACAGATATAACTCATATAAATAAAAGCTCTTTGGGGTCCTCAACAAATTTTAAGAGTATAAAGGGATCCTGAGAATAAAAGTTGCAGGATCCTCATTCCTTGCTTTTTTTCCACTTAATGTATCATGGAAATTTTACTTCTTTTTTTAGTTTGAGTGCCCCCAGAGGCAAATTTTGAGACAAGGATTTGGAGTCGTTTCTTTGGGAAGAGAGAGCGGGGCTAAAGGCCTGTAAGAGGCATATTACTAGGCTTCCAGAGCTGGGGAAGCCGCTGGCCACAGGCAGTGCGGAGAGCACCAGTGCAGGCGTGCGCGGGGTCTCCGGGAGCGGAGGGCTGTCCCAGCCCACCCGGGCTGGCTCCAGAAGACAGAAGCCCTGCCACGCCACTCCCTTCCGGCTGCTAACCACACTGCACCCTACACTGGGTGGACGGGGCTGCACTAAGAGCGCACCGCGAACTTAATCTAATAGTCCTATGAGGTGGAAAGTCTTGTTTGTCTCATTTTACAAATGAGGAAACTGAGGCACAATTTTAGAGCCCCAGGGACCTCAGAGACCATCTTGTTTTAAAGGCATGGGGCCCGGGGCTCAGAAAGGTTAGGAACACGCTCATGATCACACTATCAGGAAAGACCTCTTGTCTCCGTGCCCTGTGCTTCGGTGGCCAGCCACATGCCCCACGGGGCAGGGAATCCACGGAACATGCCACTTATCTACAGGGATCACAGCCAACACATGGGAGGGCCTGGAGGATGAAGATGAGCCTCTGGGAACTTCTGCTGGAGGGGGGGATGAGTAAATACCAGAAGAGAAAAGTAACAGGAAGGAAAGAGCAGTGGGATCCCCAAGGTTAGAAGATACCACATTAGGGTTTCTATAACAACTCACTCCCATCTAGTAAACACAGGCTGCGTGCCACAGCTGTGCAGAAGACCACCCATGCTTACAATTTGGTGCTCTGGATACAAATAATTTTAAACTTCAA